>VDFB02271358.1:728392317-728405363 GCA_007258455.2 Sequoia sempervirens | reverse complement strand
TATCTAGGGTTACTCCTTACTGTCAAGGAACTCACTCCTAACTTTCAGAACATGGTTCTTGAAAGGACTCAAAGGAAGTTGGTAGGGAGGAAGGGCTCTATTCTCAGTCATGTTGGAAAACTTCAACTCTTGTCCACTACCCTTCAAGGGATCCTTGTTTACTTCCTCTCTATCTTTAAGATCACTAGATATTTGTTGAGAAGTTTGAAAAAAATTAAAGGAACCTTTTATGGTCCAGGATTGAGGATAAGAAAAAGTTTGCTCTAGTTAGTTGGGACAAAGTATGCAAGCCTAAATCTTATGGAGGGATTGGGATCATGAATATCCTATACACCAATAAGGCCTTATTTTCTAAGGTAGGTTGGGACCAGTTGAGGAATAAAAAGGATTGGTGTAATATTATGAATGGTAAGTATCTTCACAATAGACCTATGATTAGATGCCTCTCTAATGATCACCCCTCAGGTTCTTTGGCACAGAAGAATAGTTGTAGAATGTAGGGGCTGCTCATGAACAAGATGAAATGGAAGTTTGGGAATGATAATAATTTCAAATTCTAGGAAGACCCTTGGTTGTTAGATGCCCCCCTCTCACACTTTTACTTCAAGAATCTTATGAGACGGGTGCAACTCTTCTTCAGTATGTGTATTGGTGAATACCTTCACAAATAGCTAGGGGCCCTAAGGTGGAAGGATCTTCTTATTTTTTGTCCTTTGACCCATGTGTTGTTAACTCTAGCTAAGTCTTTTCAAGACTTACTCTCCCTTACCAAATTACCTTTATCAAACATAGAGGATGACTTTTACTGGACTAATGATAGGCAGGGAAATATTTCAATCAAAACAACTTACAATCTACTCTCGGTCTAGGGTATTGAGCATGAACCCTAGAAACAAATTTGGAATAGACACATGATTCTAAAAATAAACTTTTTTCTAGTGGACAGCCTACCATAATAGGATCCTTACTCAGGATAACCTCAGGAAAATGGGATTTTAGATCCCTAACAAGTGCTTGATGTGAAAATGCAATGAAGAATCTCTACATCACTTACTTTTGCACTTCTTTTTTTTTGTTGGTGTTTGGGAGCTAGCTTTGGAGTGGTTGGGTACTCACTAAACTATGTGTAAGGACATCAAATCCTTTATCTTGAGTTGTTCTAGCCCCTTCCTTCACCACTTACCTAAAGAGATTTGAACCAGGTCCCCCCCATCATCTATTGGTGCTAATGGAAATAGATATTTAGGAATATTGAGATGAGTCCCAAGGAGGTACTTGGTATAGGTCTAAGGCTAATTTCTGAAAATATTTCAATTTTCAATGGGAAAACTTCAAACAAAGCTTCTACTGAGTGGGAGATTAGAATGGCTAAAGCCTAGAACTAAAATCTTGAGGTCAACTCCTTTGACAACTCCCAGTCCTAGGCTAGAAGGGACATTATCAGGAAACCCCCAGATCATGGATGGTATAAACTCAATTTTGATGGTATAATCAAATACTGTAGGGGAAACTTTGTGGTTGGTTATTCGAGGGGTATAGGGATTTATACCTCCATGATTGTTGAAGCAAGGGCACTACTAAAGGGTGTCTAGTTAGTTGTTATGGGGATAAAAAAACTACACATAGAAGGGGATTCTAAGTTGATGGTTGACTCTATAATTTTGGGCATATTACTTGGATGGAGTACCAAGGATATCTTTTTACACATGAATCATTTAGTGTCAAAGCTAGATATGAATATTGTTACTCACATTTATAGGGAGGGTAATCATGTTGTTGATTCCCTAGCTAATATTGGCTCTTGTTGGAGAGATTCTAAGTGTTGGAGGAATATGGGGAACCTACCATTGGAAATAAAAGGTATCATCCTCAAGGATCAAGGCACATTTTTTTATCATGATGATACCTAAATTTGTGATCATCATGGCTTTCTAGGGGGTCCACATATTTTCTTTTTGTGTGATGTGAACAAATATAAATGGTGTGGTGTTAAACTAATGGAAATTTTTGAATAAAGGGGTGGAGATTGAAATTAAAGAGATAATTATGAGGAGTAATGGGAATTACAATGGGTAATGGCCAAGTAGGGTTAGGCCTTATGTAATCTTTATTTTTGGTCTTGTCTTAGCCTTTGCATATCCTTACAAATTTCCAAATTCAAATTTGATGTGACTAATAATTATGATGTGAAGCTCTTGCTTAGTCTTATCAACTCCACTAAAAAAAAATTAATGATATAAGGTAGATATTTAGGGAAGTGTAAATTTGGCCCCATGGCCAACCATCATCATTACTTGTACAATGGTGATGTGGAAGGAAAACCTTCCAATATCATCATTGTTTGCAAAATTGGTCGCAGGTGTTTAAAGATTCTTATTAATGGGCTCACGAAGGGTTCCTTTTAGGTTTTAACTCTTCAACCGTGTGTCCTACATACCATCTTGATTTCATAGAGCCTTCTTGGTTGGCTAAAAAGAATAAGTGTTCGAGTAAACTATCACATTAACAAAAATTATAATCTTTTTCTCTCATAGGTTTCCTAGTTTTTTAGTGTGAAGAGTGGTGATATGGCTGGCAATAGGGTGAGGATGAAGCCAAAAAATTGTGGGGAATTCCACAAGGACCTACTAGTGTGGCACATCTATGCTGAAGGAGTGCTAGCACCTTTAATGGAATGCTTGGTTGGTCATGATTTGAGCATGTTGGTGCAATTCACAGCTCCTGAAAAAGAAAGAAGAGTTTCCATGGGTGGAATCTCCTTTGAGGTTAATGAGGAGGTGATTGCACAGGTAACGAGGCTTTTGTGTACCAGAAAGAAATAACCTAAGCACACCAAGGTTCAGGACAATGAAAGCCTTAATACCTTCTTTATAGGAAATGAAAAACATATCTGCTCCTAGTCTGGCTTTAAAAGAGAAGATCTCTCATGGTTGTGGGACTAGGTCTATCTCACTCTCATGAAGTATGTCACTTTAGAGGGTTGATATAAAGCTTTCTATTATTATCATTTGCCTCTTTTAAATCACCTCCACCATAAAATTTTGTTGAGCTTCCCATTTTTTGTACTCACTAACATAGAAAGTTTTTTTGAGAAATGCCTTAACTCTACTTCCTAAAACCCTAAGGATTCTCCTCCCCTGCTACTCCACCAAGGCCTCATCTTGAGGCTTTATCATTTTCACCTCGCACTCTACCGTCCCAAACCCATCTTTTTTATTCGTATTGAGGAAGTGAAACCCCCTGTTCATACCAATGTTTCCCTGGCTGAGTCTAAAGGTCCCAAAAGAAAACCCCTATGGGGAATATTAAAACCCTTAAGCCTAAACCATTCACCAAAAAGAAAAAGGGGAGTGTGGGGCTTGCCCAGTCTAATGCTGCATTTTTGCTCTATGAGCTCAAATCTACCCCTAGAAAGACTAACAACAAACCTACAACTAAGAAGAAAGGGAGAGATGAGGGGAAAGGTTTGGTGAAGCCATCGACCACTGACAGAGGTGGAAAGAATGTGGTGGGAAGAGATTCCAAGGGGGATACTATGGTTGTTGCTATGGTGGAGACTAGGGTTGAAAATACCAGCATTAGGAGATCTAGTAGGCTGGAAAAAAATAGCAAGAAAGTTTAATATAAATGAAATTTCTATTGATGAGGACTAGTCTGCTAGTAAGGGAAATAGGAATGAGGAAGATACTGAGGAAGAGGATGAGGAATTTGTTGAAGGGCCTAGCCACTTTTTGAACCTCAACAAAATGCTAAAGGATAATTTGAATTCTTAGTCTTCTGACCCTCAAGCTATGGAGCATGAAGACATCACAAAGACTATGGATAAATGGGAGGATCATCGCATGCTACTGGAGTAGGTGGAGAAACTCAAGAAGAGGTTCACTATTCTAGGTTAGTTCACTGTCAAGATAGTCCACCATGTGGCTGGCACCCTTTCTATTATTCTTAAGGATACAATGGATAAGAAGACTATAGAGGAAGGCCCCAACTATGTTGGGGAGTATGTTTTTTTCCTCCTCTCTAAGAATTGGGAGAATGCTAGCTAGTATGTTGTCATTATGTCTTGTCTGTTGTGAGCTTTTTTCAGTTGTTCATCTACAGTTACTGTGTTTTGTTTTGGTAGTTTTTGTTATATATCTACAGACTTGATCTTTTTTGGAATTTTTGGTTTGTTATGTAAAGGGTACAACACCCTATAAAGGTTGCTTATCTTATCAAAAATAGACACAAGAGCACCATATTTTACATGGGAAACCCAAAAATATAAAAACCGTAGCAAGGATAAGCTCACAATATATTATAATCACTTACAAGATATTATAGAATAAGGTATGCGCAGGATCATGATGGCCAAAAAATGGCGATATGATGGGTATGTGTAGTATGTGAGCTGCTAACCTTTTTTTTACCCAAATTGATGAAATGAAAAGGGTTTTAAATTTGATTGGTAGCTTTCCACCCAATATAAATTATGCCTTACTTTGAATTTAATAAAATAATTATTATCCATTTCTATTTGATTATGACTAAAGTCCTAATTAATAGTCTGATTTAAAACATCTATAGCTTTCAAATGGTATCACATTTTTTAAATCTAAAACATGTGTCACATTCTATGATTCACATACTATAGGATTTTTTATTTTTTTTAAATGAAGTTTTGACCAAGTTAAGGTGATTATTATGCAGTTTTATATATTTTGCAAAAGTTGTAATAAAAAATTCATAATTAATTATTTACTTGGAAAAAATTGCAAAAGAAATATTGCAGCATTGGAACATAGTTCACTCTACTTATATCTAAACAATTATAAAAAATATTATCATTTTATTGTGGTTAGGTGGTCAAACAGACACCTACTTATTTTTTCCACTGAAATTTAAATTACTCTTTGCATTTGAAATTTCAGTTTTACTGACGGTTTTAAAATAAATTTAGTAGTTTAGAAACTACATTCAATTTTCTACAGATTCTATTATTACATATATTTGAAATAATATAGATAACTTATTCAATTTTTTATGTCAAGTTTCCTAACTTTGATTTTTCTAAATTTTTCACCACTTAAGGGCTTGCTTTTTCCATGATGATCTTTCACATACCCAATAGCTCTCTACCATGTGGACTCACTTTTTGGAGGACTCATTGTCTGAAGGAATCACTATCCAAAGAATAGAAGAAATGAAATTGCTAGAATAGAAAGAGAGTGGCTCACTACTAGAGATTGAACTAATTGCAATGCATTTGCAACATGGTGAAGATAGTTCTAATTAGGCTCAAAAAAATGAATTAACACATTTCATACTTCATTACTTCTCAACCTCTTCGCAATTTGCACTATTATACTTCACATCACTCTCATATATCATCCATATAATATTTAATTGACCTTATATTTATATGCACAATATCCACAAACATTGGAAACATCAATTAGATCAGCCTAATTAAATGAAATGTGCAACACCATAACTTGTCAACACAAAATTCTTTCACACACACCTAGTGGATGAAACAAAAAGTTTGTAGCACATTAAAATAGGCTAGCATAACCTAAATCACTCCCATTAATCTTCTCCTTACATAACTCAACTCTACATGACCGCAAAATACTAAGGTTACCATCAGATACCAAAACTAGTGAAGTAATAACTAAATAAACCAAATGTTCATCCACCAATTGACACATAGAATGTACACTCTTTTGAAATCTATAAACACTAGCTAAACTCAAGATATCATAATACTCATCCAAAGTGGAATGTAAATAATGTTGGTTGTTTTTAGTGAACCAAACTTAGTCTCCTCAGTTATCTATGAATTTTCCAAAATTCAATGATTAACAACTATGAGGATTTTCCAATGAATAGGTGAAAGATTTCTAGGCTTTCCCTATGCACTTTAGGCTCTACAAAACCTAGGAGGGTGATGCCTACAATGTATCTTATGCCAATTAACATGTACATTGTAATTCAAACAGATAACTCTCTTTAATTGTTTAACATATAAAATACCTCAAAGATCTAGCAAATCTTCATGATAATATCCAACCATACATGAATTTTAGATTAAAGTTGATTTGAATGTAGCTATTAGGAATAATTAAAGAGACTGTAACATCAAACAACCAATGCTTTATCCTAGGGCAGAGAATCCTAAACTTTATAATTACAACCATACAACAATATTATTCATGTCATCGCAATTCCTATCAATAATGTCATACACCATTAATACCAAAGACTCAACTAGTAATACTTAGTGATCCATTCATACAATTGCATAAAATTTTGTTCATGTTAATACAATTTGACTTATTCTTCAAATAAGAGTAATAACATTGAACAAACATTCAAGGAAAGACAAGAAGATAAGATGAAAATACTACTATACATTCAGTACTACAAAATTTAGAAGACTCATAAAACCTAAAACAAGACTTAATTCTATTAGTTCCATATTTGTTACAAATTTTCTCTCTAGAATCACTCTGTTAGAAACCCAATACAAATGGACTTGAATTCCCTTTTATAAGAATAAGGCAACAAAACAAACTTTAGGCCAAATTGTAAACATGTGATATATTCATTTGACAACCACATTACATCAAAAAGCAATTATATTTTCCCAAATATGAGGGAGAATATAACATAAGACAATTTTTTTTCTTAATTTCTTGATGAATATTCTCCCACCTTCCAAAAGGCTTTTCAGTCAATGTAGATTATTCTTTTCACAAGTTAAGCACTTATTCCACATGCTCCAACATTTGTAGAAGAAAAGAATAATGTAAAGAAAAGAATATACCAGAGTAATTCCACATTTGCATCCCATGTCACCACACTTGATCCTAAGAAAATGCAATATTTGAATGTTGATATATTTAAGGCCTAATATGTACCAATTAATTCCAATCCATTTATTGCACTTCTCTTCACCGTAACATCATTTTTGTAGACCATCAACCAAAGTTATAGTCATCGATTCCCACTTGCAGCAATTTATATGTCCAAAATATCAATATAATTGGACTTCCATGATGCAAATTCCTCCTTTGTTGACCAGTAAAATTCAATAATATTATTTTTCTTTGACCTATCTGGGCTATACTTGAATAACACTTGGTTTTCTTCTTTTTCAAACTCCTCAAGGAAAGCCCATGTATGCATAAGCCTATCCATGTTATTCCTCAACATATCTAAATCTACTCCATCACATATTAGCTTAGCCTAAGTGGATATTACTTGATTGTCTTGATCTTTCCATTCTTTTATGGGCTTAACTTCACCACTTTCATTCAAAATATCAAGGAGCAAATCAAAATTGCAATCATCAAACTTCTTTACCAGTTCTCTAACTTTCACTTCTAAGGGCTTAATCAACCCTTGAGAACCTATTATATCAGTCACAAATATTAGAGTTGGAAATTTTTTTGAAGGATTATTTGCATCACGAGAGGATGCAACAACAATATCCCTAAAAATTATGCTCTTGGGATCCAATTATCCATTAAAGGAGTAGCAATCTCCTTATCTCTATCAAGATTTTTGATGGCATCAAACATCAAAGAAAAATTTGAATAAATACTAATTAATCTTATCTTAGCTCCCTTATTCAAGTGCTTAAGAACTGTTGTCACAATCTTTATGTTATTCAGTTGGATAATCTCATCAAGTCTAACTTCATAATTTTTAAGATTCTCTATTAGCTCCTCTTTAATAATCTCCTCATCTTGACGGGCATCTGATGTATCAAGATATGATTGTGCAATCTGCATATCTTCAGAATCAGGGGGTGTGACTTCAACTTGGGGCTGACATGGTGAAAGAATCAGAGAAGGAGGAGGAAAAATTATGGCTTGAGAGGTACCTGTATATAGTGATTGAAATTGCTAATTCCACATATTCATGTGTTTGCATTTGAGCAACCTTTTACTGACTCAATTTATACTTTTCCACCATCTCATTGTATTGAGTCCTAAACTTGTCTCTTTCTTTTGTTAGGGACTCAACTGTGGCCTTAGTGAATTGTGCCACATTAACAATATTCATGGTTACTACCTCCAGGGTGGATGTATTTGATACTCTTTTTATAATTATTACTCCCCTAACCCCTAGATTAGGCTTTGCAACTTAAGGATTTTTGGTGGTTGGAGCCAACGCCCAAATAGCTAGTGTACCCCACTGTTGGTTGGAGGCTAATCCATGCAAGGCCAATTTGACCTCTTCTTCACTATTAAATATGGGGGAATCATGTCTCATTATGGTATCAAATACAATTGCTAATTCCCAGTCCCATTTTGGAAGTAGTAGCACTCCACTCTTCCTAACCAATGCCCTACCTTTTGCTATAGTAATGTTTAGATATTTGGTCCTCATTTACTCCTAGAACTTAGCTTCAATAATATTTTGGGGCTTCTTAGGTATCTCATTTTCCTTATTTTTTACATTTAAGGCATACGCATCTTCCATAGCTTTCCATATAAACTCCTTAAATTCTTGTGTCCTAACAAATTCATCACCATTCATAAAAGATTCACAAGCTTGAAGCCTGACATCTTCATAGCCATTTATTCCACTCAAATTAGCTTTGATTAATCTGAGTCTTAATTTTTTTTCCTTAGAACCTCTTAGAGGAGATGGAATTCCCTTATTTCATCCTCTGATATAATAATCTCATCATCTAACTCCTCTATAGGATAATCAACAAGGTTAGTAAGTTTCAACCTTCTGCCTCTTTATTTGTGGCTCCCTATGAGAAGATGGATCTCTAGTTGGTGAATCCAACTCAATCATTTCAGGGGTAGAAGAATTTTGTGGTGAAAATGGAGGAAATTTTTGTTGTTTTGGAGATGGTGCTTTAGACTCCTCAGACTATGCAAGATTCACAATTTCTTGCCTCCTTACTGTGCTCTTCTTTCTAGCATATATATGCACTTTCTTATGATGCTTGTGGTTGACCCTCCCTCTATCATGGGGGATTTCCCTTTATCTTGCACAAATCTCTCTTCCTTCAAATTAGCAACTACTTTGTCAAATTTTTGAATAATTGTTTCCATTTTTAAGATTATACTGTCAATATTTGACAAAGCTTTGAAATTAGGGTCTTTAACCCTTCTTTCTCTTTCCAACTTTACAAATACAACCCATTTTCTCATTTTCTCTACTTGGACATCAAGATCTAACGCATTTCTAATGAGATCATCTGAGACTGAATGAGTATGAACATATTGTCCTCCTTTGATCCTATTCATCAACTAGACCATGAAACCCTTAGGATCATAACTCCTATATGCCCAGAGCTTCATATCATAGGGGTTGAGGTAGTATTTAACAATATTCCGCCATCCTTGTGTTGTCATTACAAAATCAACAAAAAAGGTATATGTAGGGAAAAATGTTCACTTCCTCTTCTCATTTCAAAAAGCACCATCCACATTGTGCAATTGCCACATCACCTCCAAAAAACCAATTGTTAAGGGGACTTCCCTAGGGAGTATGTGGGGTGTTAACAATGTGCCATATATTCTAAAAATTGTGCACTCCTTACATGGGATAAAATCTCCCTAGTTGTGAGAAATTTTTAAATCAGGCCTTCTCATAGTTGATCTAAGAAAATCATGCAACTTTGTACGAGCCCTAGACACATTCACCATTAAAACCTTATTTAACTTGGTAGCAAAGAGGTTGGTGGCAGTTCTACAAAACTAGTATTTTTTTAATGTTTGTCCAATAGTGGAGTCCATGACTATATTAGCATTGCAATGCTATCCACATCTATTTTAAGATATATATCCTAACCAAATAATCTACACCTTTATATAGAAAAATGTGCATGAATAGAGAAAACTAGCGAAATATGACAACTGACGCCCCATTCTTCAATAATACTAACCCTTTGTGAATTTACTCTGATATATATGTAGAAAAATCATAGAGATTATTAATATTGGGGTGTTGGATACTTGCAGCCATGTACATTTTGGAAATGGGCATGATAGAGGCAGGATAAAGCCTAGAATCTGATAGAGAGAGTAGAAAATTTTCTGAGAATAGGAGATAAAATACTTGATAGGGAGGGGCTCTACATCAAAAGTTTTGAAAGTAATCTTTCCTTTCCCCTTTCTTGCTAACACTAGAAAATTGGTCAACACTAAAACTCTAAAGTTGTGTTTTACCTTTCCATACTTCTCCCTCAACTTCTTCTCATCAAATTTAACCATGTCACTATTCCATTTGTTCAATTTGAACAGTTCTTCAACTTCCTCCTTATTGACCCAAACCATATTTTTTCCATCATAAGACCTCACAACCCTAATCAAAGGATCATAATTTGTAGTAATTTCCTTCAAAAGGTCAATTTCTACATACATATTGGGGACCACTATCTTGGCCATATCCAACCTCCATGGGTTGTACATTGGAATATTGGCATTCTTGTTTCCAAACCATCCCTAAAAAAGGGTCCATCCAATATATGGAAGGGTTGCATCTTTTATTGTGCAATATTTTTCAATAATAACAAACTTAGTTCCAGGGCCATAATACATAGATTGTCCCTTTTCTTTATCAAAGGTTGAGGGTTTCAATTGCTCAGATAAATCCTAAACTAGAGGTCTAACTTTGGCCTTTAAATTAGAGGCTTGGGCTTTTGATGCAAAAGCCAAAACTTTAGGTGTCATTGCTTAAATAATTCAACGTAGAGTTTGATTGGTTTATTGCAAGGGATTTATACGTTTTCAGGGAAACACTTGATGCAAAGGGATGACTAAAATCATGAAAATATAGCAATCCTCTCAAAAATCAAACCTTAAAAGATGCCCTACTGAGAAACCAAATAGCAACAACAATCAAATGGAAATTAGGGTAATTTTAAGCTCAAGAGAGGTCAATTTCACTTACTGGTTTTATGACATAGGGAACCCTAATTTGACGATGCCAAATGCTTGAAAATTTTTACAAGTTTTGGATGCATTGGGAGTGCTTTGACAAACAACAATAAGATTTAAGGCAAGCTTTTATGGTGAAAAAAATCCTTCAATTTGGTAGAAAACTATCAAATCTGCCATTACTATTTTCTTGCACGAACTAAAACGGCTCAATGAGGTACTTTTCGAAACTTTAAATTTTTTTCGTTGATTTATTCTTGATGTGGACTAGTGTGTGGCTCAAATGGAGTCAAATTATTTTGAACATCTTTCCTTTTGCTAACTCGACATCCACCATACTTTATTTTTGTAAAGTGTGTATATTCTTCGTCACCTTTATGGCCCTATCACGCTTTACAAGCTACCAAAAATTTCATGTGTCAGTAACCTACTAGCCCTCTAGGATTTGCAAGGTTTAGATCTATGGTCATGGGCTAGTGAGCAATGGCCCAGATCAACCTAATGACCATTAGCATGTATCCTCTTTAATCAATAGGCCAACAATCATAGTGTAGATCTTCCTTTAACAATAGACAATCAAGATTAAAATATTTTTATGAACAATTTTTCACATACACATATATCCTTTCAATAGCATGCCCTTTAACCTTCCATAGTTGAAAATAAATATTTCATTAAATATTTTTATGCCCTCAATAGTTTAGTGAATGATGGCAAAGGTGCCACGTGGAGTTTTCTCACTCTCCCTCCATGAGCCCCAATCTGATAGTGGGTACTACGTGGGCTAGCCAGGAATGGTTGAGATTCATCTATCAGAATCCATCTTAACTGTTGATTTTATATCCTTTAGCCATTAGTTCTTATGAATAGTGGTAGGGTCTACCATGAGGGAAAACATGTGTCACCAACTCACTATCCCTTCAACTTTTTTATCACAATATTTTATCCCTATGAGCCAGCAGGCAAGCAATCAGATGCATTTAGTGGGACTTGTCAAGCATTGTTAAGGTTTTTAATAATCATGTGTGCTCATTACATGACCTAAAATGGGGTAATTCACTAGTTTATAACACAAAATACCTTAGGAATACTAAACCCTAACTTAGGATAAAGGCATGTATTAAAAGATTCAATACCTACTTAACATAAAACATGATTTATAATGACTTAATAGGTGACAAATAGGAAAAATAGGTATAAGGGTCTGGTAATAAAACGGACTAAACAACTCAAGTGGTAACTTAGGATACTGGGAATGGGTGCTTTCCAGTCAATAGTGCAATAAAACATAGATGCAAGTTTTCAACACTTGAGATCTTTCAAAGGGTTTAAGGAAAAAATAAAACCCTAGAAAAAGAGTAAAATTGAAACTCTAAGCAATAAGACCCATTCTAAATTAGATAGATAGCCATACTTTGTAGTAATTATCAATTGAACACAAAAATTTGAGGGGTTCCACCAAAGAATTCCAACATACACTTTCTACCACTAACTTTGTCACAAATTAACTGATACTTTTTCAACAATATCTTCAACTGTAGAATACATACAACCATGAAACTTTGGATTTGGACTATTCCAACATGTATCCATATTACCTTAATAGAGCATGACAAAATTTTGCATAGTGGCTCAGTGATGTAGACCAAAAATATGGTTGATTGAACACAAAAGATACACATTGGGACTTAGCTAATTATTCAAAACATTTGGTCTTCTCTAGTCTTCTTTAGACCAACACTTATCCATTTGTACAATGGGTTGACATCAATAAATAGTTACATCAATGAAAACACTAGAAAACCACCACATTCCATACTTTCAAAAATCTCCTCAATGACAAATAAACTTCCAATGATCTCCCCCTTTGTCATTGATGGAAACACACTTAGCTAAAACTACTCCCCCTTTGACATTAAAGGAAAAGGGTACCAAAAATATATTTCTTTACTTTACTCTACTCCCCCTTAAAAATATTTTTTCATCAATTTAATTCCCCCTAACAATCTTATCCATTACCAAAAAGGGATAAATACTTATATTAGAGCATCATCAAATGCTTTTGCATATGTACAACTTAACTTGAAGAGATAAACTAACCTAATTAGAAACCTTCAATTTTGTAAGGTGTTCCTCCCATTATTTCTTTTCTACCTC
>VDFB02271358.1:728130662-728390828 GCA_007258455.2 Sequoia sempervirens | reverse complement strand
GATGAAGATGGAGATCAAAGTGCATGCACAATATAATCATATTATTATGCAAGAAAACCCCCTGATGGAACTTTATCTTAGTTCATTTATTACAATAACCCAATGATTGTAAAAGGAGAGCATACAAACATGCATAAACAAAAAATAAAAATAGACCTCATATCTATGCAAAGGACTGAACCAGCTTTCCAGCACCACAAGAATGACGAAAAAAGTCCATCACCGAGTCAAAATATATGCCCTCCGGAGTGAAAACAACAACATCTGAGTTCAAGGACTTGCAAAATAAATCTGGATAAAAATCAAGTAAGAAAGCTTGCACCAATGGATCGACATTAGAATCAGCTTTCCAACAGTATCTTGTTTGCGAAAAATAGAGATCGTACACAAAAAAATATGTCTAATTTGGTGAAAATAGATCAAGAAAGGCTAATAAGGCCTGCACGTAGCCTAGGGGGCTAAAAAAAATGAGCCCCTGGTCGCATACAGGACTAGGGGGCTGGCAGCTGAGGGCTAGGGTAGAGCCCTTGGTAGCCCATATGATCATCGGGTATGTGCTGGGAGGCCATCAGAGGCTAGGCGCATGCCCTTGGTCCTCTATAGGACCTCTGGCTTGCAGAAGGGGTCTGTGGGGGCTACACTATGGCCAAGCACCGACAGAGGAGGTGAGCAGCAATGGTGAGTTGGCAGCTGCCCAGTGGCTACCGAGTGGCACATCCTTTTATATTGTGACCTGCTCGCTGACACAATTTTCAAAAATGGTGTTTTCTTTCAATATTTTTTGAAAAACGTGCCTCGGGGAGAATACTGGGGAGGCCATATGGCCCCCAAGCAAAAACTTTTTTCCTTTTGAACCAACTGCTCAGAAATCGATGAAACGAAGGGCATTCTTAGGGTTTTGGATTGCTACAAACACGACGGTGACCTCCGTTTGTGCTCAAACTACTCCAAAAAATTGGCTACCTCCAAAGCTTGCAAAAAAATCTCCTAGCTTGAAACCCTCATAGATCTAGCAAACAATGACCAAAATCTCCAAAAATATTCAATCCTGACTTTTTCCAGTGCTCCAAATCCAATGGTGAAGCCTGATCTGATCCAAAACACTACATAGATTAACTCAAGGCATCATACCCTTGAGGAATCCTGAATGAACTCTGCAATAATTTTCTCAAAAAATCTGAGAAGTGGTTGCAAGTAAAGGCTTTGATACCATGTTAGAAACCAAGATCTGAAATGCAAACTAGAAAATCCTTTCACAGAAGAGAAAATTAGAAAAAGAAGAAGCTTTGCAAAAGATGTGCAAAATATTATTATTCAGGAATTCTTAATTACAAGATATGATTTTCTTTATGAAAGCAAAGATGCATAACCCTAATCTTATCTTGAGCAAAAAGATAGCTCAACAATATAAGGATGACAACTAATTAACCTAGGAATTAAATAATTACCTAAGTAAAGTTATGCAAGTGTAATTAAATATTAATTACACTAACACCTCCCACTCCTTAGTGAAGGAAAGTATACCGCATTCACTCTGAAGCTTGACATGGACATCCTCTCCTTCATCAAGAGAATTGGGTAGTAGATTCTTTTGCAACACCTTTTCAACATCAACTAAAACTCTAGTTAGAGATGTAAGCCTTTCACTTACCAAGTATCTAAGTTGACTATACATCATTATGATCTTTTCCCTTTGTTCTTGTAGTAGGAAAAAATTGTCCATGTAGATTTCTAATACTTTCCCTTGTTACACCATCTGCATCACTTATCAAATCATATGCACTAGATGCTTGAGAAACTTGTGACTCTATTAAGTCCATTTGGTCCTTTATGCTCCATTTAGAATGAGGCCATTTCAAGCAAAATTGAAATATAACTTTAGCTTTTCCACACATTTTGAACATATTTTAGTTTTCTTTGCAGCTTACTATGTGAAACAACATATTTATAAGAGGAATTTTCTAACCTCTTTTCATTGGCCTTCTTTCTCATTTCCTTTTCCAAATTCTTTTAAAATCTAGTAGAATATTCCTTAAAGGAATTAAGTAATAGCCTCAATTGTTGCACACTTGACAAAGAATTATCAACATTTTCTTCGAGTAAACTGTCTTGCAACACTTTTACTACTTCATCAATCAATTATGCACTCTTTTGGTGTGTCTTAAGTATCTCCTTCCTTGTGGAGGCATGAAATCCATCAATAAGTTGTAATTTATGCAGGGGAGACATTTTGTCAATATCTACTTGTCCTTGTTGCATGGGAATCTTTAATAAATGTGTAGATGACATTGGTTGGAATTGTAGTTGAATATCCAATAGACTCTTCAATGAATCTCCAAAATCTCTAGAAAATTCACCAACTTTTTGAGCACATTATTCTTTGTTATTCTCCCTTTTCTCCTTCCCTTTTATGTTAGAGCATTCTTTTGTATTCTTTTCTCCTTCTGTATACTTTTCACTATTTGTAGGAGGCACACTATGTTCCTCTAGTAGTTTATCCTTCTCTAGAATGTATTTTTTTTATTCTTCTCTCCACTCAACATTAGTATTCACATTTGGAGGGAGAAATTTTTGTTCACTTTGAGCTTCATTCTTCTCCTAGATGTCTTTTTTCTCTTATTTTTACTCTTCAACAATAACATTCTCCATATACAAAGGGATATTATACGTTTCCATGTTTTGTTGTGCATTCTCATTTACAAGCACATGCTCAGGGTTCTCAATCACAAGCTCATTGATTTCTAGAATATTTGTATCATGTTGTAATTCCTATTCATTATCCAGAGACACTCCAAATTCTTTTTCCAAGTCTACAACTTTTTGTAGTGTCTCATTCTTTTATCTTTTAATATCTTCCTTATCTTTGCTCATCAGAGTGATAACTCTTTTTATTGTCTTGAACTCCTTGTTATAAACTTGAGCTATCCTAACTCTATCTTCATCAATAAGACAAGAACCAATCTTCTCCAAAGAAAATGTTCTCATTTTTCATCTTCGTCAAAATATTCTTCCCTTCTAGAACATAGAACACCTTTAAGGTCATCAGGTAGCTAACTCTCAATTTCTCCAAGGCTAGTAATAAATTATACCATGTATTTTATAATAGCCTCTTCTATTGTAGCCGTATTCACATCATTCTCTTCTAGATACATTTTTCTTGTGTCTTCCAAGAGACCAAATTATGTAGTGCTATTAAATAATGCATCCAATTTCAAATGGCTATATTCCCTTATCAAAGGGGTATTTTGTTTCTTCTTTCCCTTTCTTTTAGGTGATTTTTCTCCTTCTCTAGACTTCTCTTCTCTTCTCTTCTCTTAATAATAAAAGTTTATTTTCTTTCTCCACCTCTTCTTCACTTTTAGTATCTATAACACCAATTTTTTCTTTCTTTGCACTAGTCTCTTTTTTGAAGGCTTGAGAGATCTTCTTCTTCCAAATTAGTTGTGCTTTTTCTTCTTTTATATCCTCTTCATCCTCACAACTAATATATTTCTATCTTGTGGGTTTTTTTCTTCACTATTCTTCACTTGGGATTCTATTGATGTTCATAGGCATTGGAAGTAGCTTTCTTATTTGTATTTACTACAGGTATAGTTATTGAGGACTTCAAAATTGAGGGGGAGGAGGTTGAGGTCCTAATTAACTTATTATGCTTGGACTAGCCTCTAGAGGGGTAGATATGTATTTAGATTTCTCCACTGGGCTCCTTGGTGAACCAATAATCTCTTCCAACTATGCCTTCACTAGATTTCTCTTCATAGGTTCCAAAGCTATCTATTGCAAGATCTCTTGGTTTCCTCAACATAAATTTTACAAGTTTGATGACTTCATCTTCTATCACTTTATATCCATGTTTCAAAATATAGACTTTTTTGGGCTATGTCGCCTCCATATAACAATAATATTTGCTAACCATGAATGTAACGTCATTCTTGTATTTATCTACCACACTTGTTGGAATCCTCTCTATGATTCACATCCTATCTTGAAATGAGTTGAAATATCCCCACACATCCTGTTTCAAGGACTCATAATCTTGAAACCTTCTCAAATGATCTCTAATTTATCTAGCAATAGGAGCATAATTCAACCAAACAAAATTCTTTTCTCTAGACATTTCTCTAAGAAAGTAAAACATCAAAAAAGTGATAAGTGTCATACTAGAATGGATATTTTGACTCTTTTTTTCTATGCAAATTCCCCATAATTTGTTGTCTTAGGAGTTCACACAAATCTATATCTTCACCTTCCTTCACCATTTGGTAAGTTGTATGAATTATGGTGGTTGAAAAAAAGTTCTCTTTTTGTGAAAAAGATCTTATAGTCAATCACCATGGATGCATATTGATTATTGGATCTTCAATATCATTCACTATTAGGACATGTTTATCATATTTCACACTAGTGAGTGTCACTACCAAATCATTTTTCATAGTCTTTAGTGGTGAAATGGGTCCATTAGGGCACAAACCCATTAAAACCTTAATTTCATCCTTGTTGATTATATACAACAAGTTCAACCATATGAACTTGTCATGAATTATGCCAACACATATCTTACCTACTTATCCTCATAGTAGAAATCAAAAAAATTATTCTATACCTCTAAATTATTCTTTTCCAAGCTACTATACCCAACTTTTATCTTGAAATCATCTCCAACTAGATGTTTGTGTCTAAGATCTACTATTTTAATGTGGTCATATTCCTCCATCTTCACATCGATGTACATTCTTACATATTCTGTGTGTATTAATTTGAAGGGAACCTTCAAAAATGTGTCTTTCAGATTTGTCCCCATCGATGGATGTTTCTTTAATTTAGGTCTCAATCATTCCTATTGGAATGTGATGTTGATTGTTGGCATTAATAGTTTTCATTGATGCCAACATATCTTGGTTGATTGATTCTAATGTTTTGGTGATCCAAATTGGCAAGCCTTGAATGTCATACTATGATGATCTATCTTTGGTCATGCTTGTCCTAGTCCCATTCATTTTGCAATATAATTAGATACACTCTTATGGGTCTGGATCGATTTGGAAGGTTTTTTCTTATCACTCCAACATTTTATCTTGAAGTTTCCTTTTTTATTGTATTTGAAACATGTTTCATCTATTTGTCTTTTCCTTCCTCTACTTTGGCTTCTATCTCCTCATAATTGGCCTCTTTCAGTATATGGGTCTTAATTCTATTGGATTTGTATAGAATTAATATTTATTTTATTTTTCCATTGTAGTAATTTGTATCTATGTTCTTGTTTATAATGTATTATTTATAATGAGATACACTCTTATGGGTTTGGACCGATCTGGAAGGTTTCTTCTTATCACTCCAACATTTTATCATGAAGTTTCCTTTTTTATTGTATTTGAAACATGTGTCATCTATTTGTCTTTTCCTTCCTCTACTTTGGTTTCTATCTCCTCAAAATTGGCCTCTTTCAGTATATGGTCTTGATTCTATTGGATTTGCATAGAATTAATATTTATTTTATTTTTTCATTGTTGTAATTTGTATCTATGGTCTTGTTTATAATGTATTCTTTATTTTTTCATTGTAGTAATTTGTATATATGGTCTTGTTTATAATGTAATTAACATATGAAAAACTTAATTGGTCTCTATGGTTTATTATGGTTGGGTCTTCTCTCAATTAAAATAATTGTAAGGGAAAGTAATCCATTTCATGATTGTCCCATTCTCCACAAGTGCTATAGTCAATAGAGTTTTTTTTTTAGTAGTTTTTGTAAATCTTCCCTTAGTGCATTGGATTTTTTCTCTCTAATTTACTTTGTACATTCATTTCTTATGTGTCCCTATCATTACCAATAGGTACACCAAATATTAGGTCATATTGCAAACATATCTTCTTATGTCATAAGATATTACCAGTCTTAATTGTTCCATTCCTAGTTTTAGTTTCCCCGCTTCTTTTTTCTCTTTTTCTCTTTCATATTTTTACCAAGATTGGTTTTCAATATAGCATGATAAAGTAAGAAGTTCTAGTTAAGTATTAAAAATTCTCTCATGCATGGCTATTATTATTTCTGGTATTACTTCATGGATGAACAATTCAATTTTATTTTTTTTAGTCAATGATTATTCTATTCTTCTAGTGGCTTCTTTTAATATCTTATTAAATTTTATTTTATGGTTTTATCTCCACTCTGTATAAGTTCTCAAATTTTATTGACTCCTTCTATAGGTAGTTCCTGGGCATGAATGTTTTCTAAGAATTTTTATTATATCTGACTCTTTATCATTCTTAGGATAGGTCTTTTGGTACCATTTGAGGTTCACCCTATGGATGGATCTAATGAAATCAAACAAATGTTTTTTTCCCTTGTTATGTTCTATCCTTTCCACATTGATTTCAAGATAAATATATGCTCTACTACTTTATTGGTATCTTTTCCAAAACTGGGTAATTTCCTAGGAGTATTCATGCTTTTTTCTTCTTCATATTCACTTTCTATATATCATATGTCAAATTTATATGCCCCTAGGTCACCTATGTTATCATCCTCCACTTCCTATTCTGCTATATCTTTCTTTCTTAAGTCATATTATCTTTTGTGAAAAATTTTCTTGATTTTAATGACATTAAAGGTGACTCTTGGTTTGGGAGTTGTATCTATTCAAATTGTATGTTCATCCTTGGAGATGTTTGGTTTTTAGTAAGTGACATTTTATAATTTTATGGCTTCACTTCATTAGAAGTTATTAAACTCATAGGATCCTCTTTATTTTATATCACATCTTCTTGTATTCTTAAAACACTTCAAGTTACCAACTCATCCAATATGAAATGTTATATTTAAAAAAAATTGTTTAGGGGTTCCTACTGGTAACCAATCCTCATTTACCCTTAATTGAATGTTTATCCAATTTGGATAATAAATCAATGTTCTAATTAGAGGTAGTGTCATAATTCTTATAACTTCATGTTCTAAATATTTTCTAATGATTCCATAATCTTCAATTTCTCCTTTTATGTTTTGTATAATTTGATTTATTTTCTCCATGTTGGGTTTTATTTGTGGCATCTACTTCCTTACTTTATCACTTGCACCCTCAATTGTGTGATCCTCCTCTTCATTTGTATTTTCTACTGCTAACTCTAAGTCCTATTCTGTTTTCTTCTTTCTAGATTATTCCATTCTTCTATGGTATTTTTCCTATCAATTTCAGGTTTATTTTAACCTTTTTTCTTCCATTTTCATATTAATTATTTGAATAATCTCTACTCTCCTTTTATTATCTCCTATCTCCATTGGTTTTTTTGGTTTGGATTTTCATTAATCCTTATATATCCCATGGGTAGTTTAAAATTTTGAATAGTTACATTTTTTTCTATTATATTTTTAAATTCCTTCCCCCTTTCCATTTTCATCCCTTAAGTTCCCACCCCCTCTGACAAAGGTAGTAGCTAGGAGTGGTTTCTATAGAAAAATCCTTTTGTTATTGTTATCTTATTTTCTACCACTATGATTCTATTCATTTAATTTGTATTTTACCCACTGTCCACTCTAGGGTCCCGACAATGGAACCAATGTTAGCAAGAGGAAATGAGGAGTTATAGTCCAAATATTTGTACCCTAGTATGTCTTATGTTGTCTATTTATACCTCAGATGATATAGTGAGATAAAAGAGTAAGTATAGTATAATTCTATATCTATCAGCATTTATACATACCTTAATTAAAGAAAACATTTATCCATATTACTTACATGTATTAAATCCTTATAACTCCTTACATATGTTTATATAATAGTTACAATGGAAGTTCTTACTATTTTCTTGGTATTACAAACTCTTTCTTTTATTCTATATGATGATCTCCTAATTTGATATCTATGGCATACAAGTGTATAGAGACAAAAACCTTATAGGGAAATTTTACTCTAAATTCCTTATTGGCCTAAGGTTCCACAAGTCCTATGCAATAGGCTGTGATAGCATTTACTCCCTACCTTGTATAAAAATAGATTACTTCTCTAGGGGATTCATTCTCTTGCTTGGTAAATTTTTTTCATCCTTTAAAGCTTCCATTTGGGTATCATATTTCATATGTTATGGTTTAATTTTCTATACTTTAGCTTCTACATAAATGTAATGGCATATGACTACTAAAGTGGGGGCTAAATGTAGTGTCTTGAATTATGCTCCCTAAAGGTGAAAGCATAATTTCAAACTTTATTTAAGGCTTTCTTTAGTGTCCAATCCCTTAGTGAATTTTTAAACACTTCCTAGCCAAGTGAATTTACCTTTCAACTGAAGAGAACATGTTAATACTACCCTAAAATTTCCTTCTCAAAAACATTCCAACATTTTAACCCTAACAAACACTCATCTCTTGGAAAGTCTTGATTAAGAAGACATTGAATTAGATGATCACACTTTAATGTGTGCAAAATATCCCATCAAAGGTTAGGGAGCCCTAGAATAGGTGTTTTTATTAGTAAAATTGATCTTTAATCCATGCCAATCTTTAATTTTTGTGAAATGAATTCAATTTTGAGATTTGGTAACTAAATTAATCATAAAAATTTCAAATTAAATGTCATCCTACACTTTAATTTATTCCTATGTTTCACTATTTGAACATGAACTATTATTTCAAAAGCAAGACAATTTTAATTATAATAATGCTTTGCCAAAATTTACACCATATTTTATAAAATTCTAAGTAAAATTTAGACTTGGTCAAGTTTAGTACAATGATTATAGTTTTATGCTAATAGAAGGAAAAGTTGGAATCTAGGGTTTTGAAATATCTTTGGCCTCTTTAAAGCACCTAATGAATTTTTTTATCATGTTCTCATCTTCAAACTTTAATCTTCTTGCTTTCCTAAGGTATTTTGTATTTTGATTTTCCCTTGAGTATTTGACCTTCTTTTGGGTTGATCTTGTTTGTATAATCTAGGAATCCTTGTCTAACACACTTGAGTAGGGTTTAATCATTTTTTTGCATATTTTATCCCATTACAACCTTATATACACTTAATTTTTAGAGGACACACTTTATCAATAAAAACATTGACTATTCATGGAGGTAGAAATACCAAAATGAGGGTTTGAATGAGGTAAACTCCTATATATCCACCCATTTCCTTGTCTTTGTCATGATTTTGTAGGTTTAAATCCAAAAGAAATGGGTTCCAAGATAGGAAAAGGGAGTGTAGACATGTGAGTTGTAGAGTAAGGTTTTAGAGATCCAAAATCACACTTCTCAGTTAAGGGCTTCCTCACCCATGACCAATCAATTCAGGATTTGATTTTGATGATAGGTGCACATATGTCTACCCTTCACATATTTTCTATCATTCTATCAAATTTTAGTTTCTTCTATTTAGGTTAGTAGGTTTTAATTAGAAATTAGGTCAATAAATTAACATTAAATTCAACTAATTTTCTTGGCAACAAAGATTTGATTCAAGGGAAAATTGATTCTCCTTTAAGGTTATTAGCTAATATTCACACCTTTGTTGTTTTATTTTTAATGTTAAGGAAAAGAATGATCAATCCAAGTTAATCTACTAGTTAGATCTAGAATCACTTTTTTATGCTACAAATTGATTATGATGATAATGTTGTTGATGTGGGAATGATATATCTTGAGAAAATTGCAAGTTTGGTTTTGTTAATATGGGAATGATATATTATGAACAACAAAATTTTGGTAGTGGTATATCCCAATAATCATATGTGATTGGATTAAGTTGATTAATATTTTACAAGGATAAGAACAAAATTCCTTGACGCTTTTAGGATGGTTGGCTAGATTGCTTGGTAGGATGTGTTGATAAATATTTATTGTGCTGAATTAACTATTTTAGGATTACTTTGGATAGATACATCAGATCAAATTTGAATTATAGTATTGGATTTATTTTGGATGGGATTATTATCTCTATATAATAATTAATGACAAGGGAGAACTAAGTCAAAAAACAAAGGTATATGAGATAGGTTGATTTAGGATAAGGGGATTTAATGGATGGATTAAAATATTGCTGATAGTAGATAGAAAGGAAGGATGAAACCTTGAAGACCTTATTTGCAAAGAAAACATGCCCCTACTTTATAATGAATTTGGTAAAAATGTATATGGGGGGTCATACTGGGGCTTTTATTTTCTATTTTCCTCTCTCTAACTTCTTAAAATATTTGATTTTTCCAAACATTGGAAATGAAAATTTTATTGGTGTAAATTTGCAATAGGGTGAAAATTTAATTTTTCAAACTCTATTCAATGATGGTGATTTCACACTAATATGTAAAGTGCCCTTTTTCACCTTCATTCTTGTATGCAAATAATGCACTAAAATTGTTGGTGTAATTATATGTCTTGTACCTTGTCCTAGGTCATGATTACACCTTAGTTAAGTTTACTTAGGGACCACATAGGAGGTTGTTGGAGATTTTTCACTTTTGGTGGACTTGACATGTCATTACTACATCACTTCCACCTTTTGTGGACACATCATGTGATTATCTCTCCACCTTTTGTGGTGATTATCATATTATCCCTTCCCACTTTAGGTGGAGTGATAACTTTTCATTGTTGTCTCATGTCATAAGATTATGACACTTGTCATAATCTTATGCCCTTCTATGTTCTCACCTTGGCTATATAACCAAGAGGTCTCTCTCATTGTAAACAATCCTCTCATATCATTGACATTGAATATAGTTTATTCTTGTCATCTTGTTTCTATCTCTCTTTTGCTTGTGCTTTCTATTAGGCCTCTACATCTTGGGTGGCTACCTTCATAGCCAATTCTTACACGGTATTAGAGCTTTTGGAGTGCCTTTAGTTAGTCATTTGGAGGGATTCTTGGAGGGTTCCATTTTTTTCTTTGTGTTGGAGGTGCATTTTGGGAGATTGGTGCATTAGATCTGAGCTCACCATTGTGTTCAGAGTGTCTAAGATAGTCAGATTTTCCTTTTGTTTCATCTCAGTTGGACATTGGAGGCCAAATCTGCAAAGGTTTGAAGATTAGAGGTGGTTGCCAGATCTAGGAGGTAGCTGCCACTTTGGATCATTTTCAGCCAAAAAGGACATCGCCATTGCATCCAGAAGGGCCAAAAACCCCTAAATCGACTATCAAATTGTTAAATCAAAGCAATTTTCTCTCGAAGGCAAAAAAAATTTAACAGGGGGGCCATACGGCCCTACCTGCGAAGGTACGATTTTATTTTTTAAAAATAAATTTATGCAAATTTCGTATTTTTATTTTTTTTAAATTCTTTATAAAAAAAAATTAGATTTAAAAATTTAAAAAATCAAAATTTTCTTTGTTTAAAAATCAAAAGTTTTTTTTAAAAAATAAAATAAAATTTTGAATTTTTAAATAAACCCTGTGGTACGTAGGGTACCAACAAGGTACCTACACCACAGGCCCTGTCAGCCCCTGCAGCCCGCAGGTTTGCTGTGTGGCAGGCAGTGGCATACCGCCACTGTCATAGATGTGACAGGCGGAGGTGCCACTGCCAGCTGCACCTACAGTGTGTTTAAAACAAATTTATTTAAACTTTTTCATAAAGTTTTTTAAATATATTTTTTCATTTGTTTTTTTAAAATAAAACTTTTTATTATGCATTTTTTAATAAAGTTTTTTACTTTAATATTTTATATTAAAGTTTTTAATAATTAAAAATATATATAGTTTTCTTTATTAAATTATTAATAAAGTTTTTTTCAAAAAAAATTGTTTTTCTTTATTTCAATAAAGTTTTTTTTCATTAAAAAAAATAGTTTTCTTTATTATTTTAATAATAAAGTTTTTTGAATCAATAATGTTTTTAAATTAAACTTTTTAATTAAGTTTTTTTAAAAACAAATCATGCATTAATAAGCAAACCTGGGAAAATTATTTTGCCTCCCAATCGAGCCTTGTTTTGGACTATTTTCTCCTCTGATCAACAATCAATTGGGGGTTAGTTGCTCCTACCGACATCCCCCTGGAGGGCTCTCTTAACGGTCTTCAGCTTCGAGACACTTTTGGTTGGCTTATTCATTAGCATTCTCAGATTTGCATCATGTTGATTGTAATTATCCTCTTTGTAATGTTGTAATCACACTAAAATAAAGTGCCACAATCAACTATTTCAATGTACTCTATCATGTATTGTATGCTTCTTTGGATTGATCTATGTATCTAGTGTTAGTTCCTATATACTCAGCGTATGCAATGGCTGGTTACACATGCATTTCGGTGAGATGGACTAATCACTATATAGACTCCTATTTTGGAAGCACTCTACCTATCTTCAAAAGTTTGGTTCTACATCCAAAGACTTGGTACATGGCTCCAATGAGACTTGGATTGTACAATTTGTGCATAGCTCCAGTGAGACTTAGATTGTACCAATCTGCTATTGATGAGCATTCATGTTGTTGCTCATGCAGTTGTCTTCTTGGTTCCAACCTTATTCCTATTGTAGTGTGGATTCTTCTAGAGTTCTTCATTGACAAATTTTGTAGTTACTCTTGAGTTGATAGATTCAACTCAATCACCAATTATGTGGCATCTTCTATAGTTGTACCTGATTCTTTCCATCAGTGCTTTGCACAGTTTGGTATTTCTTTTGCAACAACATTTGGAGGACTCATCATCATCCTTGGTCCACTCTACGTCAGCCTTCACATTGTTCTACATTATCTCCTTCTTCAATTATGATTGGGGACTCTTGACATTGTGACATTGAGCAGTGACTCTCCATTGAGGGGGGGTTGCATGGACTATCTTCATTCTTCTTATGGAGGGGACTTTTTCCTCACTCAAGGTTTTATCCTTCCTAGAGCATGTTTCTTGTTTTGTTTCTCTCTTTTGGGGAGGAGTTTTGTCCCACTGGGTTTTCTCCTTTTCCCCGCTTTATGAGAGATTGCATTGTTTGTACATGGGTACCTAATATGGCATAGTAGCCAGGACCCATCTTCCATTGTTTGCATTTGTGTACATTCTCCCTAAGTTGCACTTATGGGGGGGTGTTGGTGTAATTATATGTCTTGTACCTTGTCCTAGGTCACGATTACACCTTAGTTAAGTTTACTTAGGGACCACATAGGAGGTTGTTGGAGATTTTCCACTTTTGGTGGACTTGACATGTCATTACTACATCACTTCCACCTTCTGTGGACACGTCATGTGATTATCTCTCCACCTTTTGTGGTGATTATCACATTATCCCTTCCCACTTTAGGTGGAGTGATAACTTTTCACTGTTGTCTCGTCATAAGATTATGACACTTGTCATAATCTTATGCCCTTCTATGTTCTCACCTTGGCTATATAACCAAGGGGTCTCTCTCATTGTAAACAATCCTCTCATATCATTGACATTGAATACAGTTTATTCTTGTCATCTTGTTTCTATCTCTCTTTTGCTTGTGCTTTCTAAATTGGGTGGCTACCTTCATAGCCAATTCTTACAAAAATAAAGTGTCAAACAAAGATAGAAATCAAAAATATTAAAAATAGGGGGTATCAAAGAGTTGTGATTAAAAATCCACTCCAAATTTCTTTCAACTTTCTACAAAGTTAAAAATCACAACTAAGCATGGAGCCAAACCAAAAGGAGTCAAATGCAGTTGAGGATAAAGAAATACAATGAGCACCAAAATCACAAAAAGAGGAAAATATGAAAAGGTCTTTTTTGGAGGATAGTTTTTTCCCATTGGGTCTTCTATCTTTCTTCGTCATTTGTAAAAGACTATATTGTAAATGAGTACCTTATCAAGCCTTGTTGTCGGGACTCGTATCTTTTGTGGTTAGCTTACTCCCTAAGTATCACTTAAGGGGGGGTGTTAGTGTTAAATTACTATTTACACTATACTTAAGCTCACTTAGGTCAATATGAGGTTAGACAAATTCTTTTCTAATTGCATGTGCAACCATTGAGACCTCTAGAGGTTACCAAGTTATTTGGTAAACCTTATGAGCTACCTCTTTGAGGTTGGAAGCATTTCCATCTCACCTCAAAGGTCACTCAACACTTGGCACACAAGGTTGATGACTTGGTCATGGAGGTTGTTGGTTTGCACACTCCAAGTGTTCGACATATAGGATACTTGTCTACTCCTTTGTTCCACCTTATGGAACACTTGACAATTCACCTCATAGGTAGATTGCCTCATCCTTGCCTATATAAGCAAGGTATTGTACACATTACAATTAGGTCAACTAATACAATTTTATGCTTGTTCATGTGCTTGTTTCTTATTTCCTAGATCTTCCTAGTTTCTAATAATCTCTAGCATAACCCACACATTAACTTGAGTGCCCCACTATTGCTTGTTAGATATGTTCTATGATGTTTCATACACCATAATTTTGTTAGCAACTAAAGTGCACTATTTAACCTTCTTCTTATATGCTTTAATAAGATTTCTTATGCATTTGAAAATTCCATAAGATTTTCTTACACATATCTATGATAAGATATCATATATTCTTACAACTTCTTACATAATTCATATATTACAATGCATGTATGACAAATAATGTCTAAACAAAGTGGGAGAACTTTATCCATGAGGGATTACAAATAGCTAATAAATAAATAATAAGTGAACAATTAGGATTGCAAGGTGTATGGTACACATTATGTCAACAAATAAGAATAATTAATTATAGTTGACACATGATTTGAATGAATATATCAAAATGTGCATAAATACATGTGAGCGGGGTATAATTATTAAAATATGTTTAAGCAATAGCATTAGCAAATAATTTTCACAAAATTATGTTATTTATCAATATATACATGTATAAATACAATCTTCTTATGATAGACACAAAAATAAATAAGAAATGATATAAATATATAAATTTCACCATTACCAATATTTAAATGCATGTAAAGCAAACTCAATTTTAAAATAAAATTAAAATATTTTGAAAATCTTCTTGTTGAAAGGTAATAGATAAGTATTTATAATCTTTTTAAATCGATTAAGATTAAAAAACATATTAAGAAGCTCCAAACATTTTCGCGGTTTCTTTTGGGGCGGGCCAAAAATAACTCCGGTTATTAATAGAAGTTTATAATATATTAATAATTTGTGTATTTATTTATTTTCATTGAATGTTGGTTCCCTGATCAACGAAAATATTATAAGAAAAAAATAACTAATTTTTGGTAGTATCTTTAACTTGTTACTAATTTTTAATAAATTAATAAGTGTGATCATTTAAGAGATTTTTAATGCTTTTATAAGAAAAAAATAACTTTGAAAATAGTATAAATCATTAACATTGATGATCATTTCTATACATACTTAAGAGTGATATTTGAAGTTTTAATTTATAAGAAGAGCAATTTTATAAGAAAAATTATGGTATGTAATGTTCAAAAATTGTTTATTGTATTCCTCATCCAATATTTATAATGTAATAGATAATTGTAGTGCACATAGGAGATCTAATGGTGTATGTATCACAATATTAGACATTCTTGAGAATATTTTTATGTTTGAAGTATTGATATAGATATTTAATGTGAGTTGCACATAGAAAAAAATATAAACAAGGATGCCTAAGAGACATGCACCATGTGTCATCGACTCAACACGGGCCTGAGAGAAGGTTCAAGCATTGCCAAATATAAACAAGGATGCCTAAGAGACATGCACCATGTCTGCATTGCAGCATAAGATTTTTTCACTAGAGTAGGTTCTAAAAGAGCCATTTGAAACCATACTAGTGCACTCCGTTGACATATTTCTTCCATGATGTAAAGGAGGGACAACATGATATCATCATTTCCAAGTTCTCGACCACTTCTATGGGGCCCACCTCCAACTTAGAGCCACTTATTTGAAGTGTTCACTTTCTATTCAAACTCATTATTTGTTCGTTTTAGATTGAATTCACCTCGACCGAGATAATGAGATTATATGATTTTGCATGGGCTATCAAATTAGAACATTTTGAAAATGAATAGATGACCTAAATTTAAACTTCAAAAGAAGCTAGCGGAAGATTCAAATATACATGTGAACACTATTGTTTTTGTAGAGAATGAAACAAAATATTTAGCGACCCTCCCAACTATAATTCTAAGCAATGGAAATTCCAAAATATTGCTAAATTCATTCTCCATGGATTTTAAATAAGTACATAGAAAAATCCATTTATTGAACTACTGACTCTATTCTTAGTTGCACTATATAACAATTTTTTTGGGTATTTTCTCACACTCTTTATATTCATCAAGGTTGAAGATAACTCTAGATGTCAATAATGTTTTCTTACACCTTTAAATCTATTTGAACTAGACACACGTACGTCTCCTCTACATTGGTTCCATAGATAGGGAATTTAAGGTTTCAATTGTGTATTGGAAAAAAGGATGACAGAGGTTCTTTTGTAATGGCTATTCCCTCATTTCTCTTGTAATGGCAGGTATTTTGCATTCTCTACAACTATAAACTAGCTTCTTGCCTCTAATTAATAAATTATGCCATTGTTACCTCTCGTCACTTTGATGTGTTGCATAAAATACTATTACCTTCATATATGAATGATTTTTTATTCGTGCATGTTTTATGTTGCATTAAATTCATTTATAGAGATAGTTGTGTATTAGTTCTCTCCCTTTGAGTATTTTTCAAGCTATAACCTTAATACAAACCTCTAAAGATGGGTATAATAAAGAATTGAAAAATATGTTTTAGTATTTTCATTACATATATGTGTTGTAGTAAGCAAGAAGAAAATATCTAATTTAGGTGCATCACCACCCATTTTTTTTAATTTCTCATTCTCTTCATTTTCCTTTTAAAGGTTGTTAGTTGTAAAATTAGCTTAGATTTATTCATTGGTGGTTGGACCAATTCTAGTGCATTTAAGTTAGAGAGAAATTTGGCTTTGTTTAGAATTTTGATCTCAATAGCAAGGGTCCCACAATTGAGATTAGTCCCATTGATTCATTGGAATGTTAAACATAGTTCAATATGATGGAATTTTAGGTAACAATAGTTTTTGGCATGCCTTGTGGGACCAAAACAAATTTGATGAATTTTGTGATAGTTGTTGATAAGATTAACACTAGTCTTATAAACTCTAGCATTTAAGGAGTTATCTCCTTAATTACATGGTGACTCTATGAAGTTTCCACACATTCAATTCCTTTCATTGTAGACTAGTGTTGCAACATTTGATGTAACACATTAAAACTACATCATCTTCAAAAGGTATTTTTCAATATTCTAAATTATGAAGGAGAAATAGATGTTCCTTATCTCATCGAAAAATAACTAGAATTTCTATAACACCATTTCTTAGGCTTAATTTCCACCTCCATTCAATAGATTATTATAGCCTAGGATACTAACTATTCAAAAAAATAGACCATTGATTCACATGGATCTCCCAAGGAAGTAGGTATTTAACACCTCCAATGGTTGCAATCCTCTTATTCTCACCCAAAGAGATGACATATTAGTGAATTCCTCGAAAATAATTCCACATTTCACTAGTGAAATAACCACTACCCTAATAGAACACATTCTAGATGTTGTTAACATCTTCTCTATGCATACTATTACTAAAGAAAATGTTTCTATCAAGAATCTAGCCACGTATTTAAAAGGAAAGAACTATAATAAAATAAAGTTCTACTACCTAAATCCATTCATAAGTAGGATGAGATAGGTAAAAGGCTTTGTTATGAATTTGAGGATAAAATTTATCATCTATCACTAGTTGAACAAATCAGAATAATTGGTGGGATCCTCATGAGTTCATGGGAGACTTTAATTTTATATTTTAGAAGACTACTTAATAGAATCACTACTTTGATAAAATCATTGTTGTCACATGAAATTGTACCTTGTTGAACACGAAGTTCAACATTCCCATGGCACAATAGAAACAACTTCAAGGTGTAGGACCTTTGTGTGTATGAAGTTGAATCTTTGTAGAAGGTTGGATCCCTCTTTTGATCCAAGTGCAATGTGTTGGTCCAGCCCAACACCTGAAATCCTACAACTACCCTACTCTAACAACTCACAGGGGAAAAGGGGAAGAAGGAGATTATGAAAGAGAAATGGAGGTGGTACACCAAGATGGAAAGTTATTTCTTCATGGCCAAGAATGCTCAATACATCAAAGAGGAGAATCAAAATACTAACGTATCTCTCTATTTGGTTGATTCTAGAGGTAAACATGGAGGTTAGGGTTTGACATGGTGCTAGAAGGAGAGAAATATTCTTAAACAAAAACTATAAACAATTTGACTCAACACATATGCATGGAAAAACATTAAAAAAAATACTCAGATATGAAGGTAATGAAGATTACTCATACATAAAAGAGGAGAGAATGACCAACACTGATCAGATTCATTAATGTAGAGGCACAAAGCCAATCTTTACAATTGTAGAGATGAAAAATGTGAGTCTACTGAAGAAAAACCCTGGAGGAGCTAGAGGAAGAACCCTTGAAATGAATAATTTTCTTGCCTTTATAGATCAAGCATAACTTGGAACCACAAACCAAACCCTAAACCTAACTAGGGTTTATAATGAAGTCTATGTGTGAAAGGATGGATCCATCCTATGAAAATCATGATTAGGGAATGGATCTACCAAAAAGGTCAACAAACAATAATAAATGAGCATGGGCACCCATAAAATCCACTTGTAGAAGTAAGGGAAGCAATTAGTGTCATCCTTGAATCCCTAGAATCACTACTCAAAAGGTGGTTTCAGCATTAATACTAATGTCACCTAGAAAATACGTCAAATCCATGAAAAGGTTAGGGCATCAGGCCTGAAAGATGACCTTTGCAATACATTAAATGGTTTCGAGCTACAAGAAAGATCACCGTCATTGAAGAATGAGCTTCAAACCTACTTCATGCTTTGTGCACATCTTGGCATCAGATTGTTGAAGATCAAGCTTCGAGAGTTCACCATCCCACATACCAGAAGGAAAGAAGAGAGAAGGTTGAAGGAGCGAATCAAAATGTTTCGAAGGATAATCCCTTTTGGGGTTTTAAGGTTGGGAATGAGGCTTATGCCTTATCAAAAATGAAAAAAGGGTAAAAGATAAGATCAAAGGTTGAAGTTCAAAAAGAGAAAATGGGGGTTGGAGAGAAGAGTTACCTCTCATTGAAGAAAGGTGAGAGGTAAAGGAGAATGCCCAAGTCTAAACTCTGAAAACTTGACACTCAGTCAAATTTTTGAAGGAAGGAGTGAAATATAGAAGGAAGAAAGGAAGAAGATGAAATTCTAATGTCCAAACGCCAGAGACGAGATTTTAGGGATTGGATGTCAGGAGGAAGCTCTACTTCCTACAATGAAAATATGGAAAGTGTTAAGAGGGAAGACCAAACCCTAATGTCTGACAAGTCAAAACTTAGAAAAATATTGAAAAGCCTCTTCAGGACTTTAGGGATTGGGGGTAAGGCTTAAGCCTTACCAAAGTGAAGTGGTAAGGATTAAAGGGTAAGGTTGAAGGATGAAGACCAAAAAACTTAGCAAAAAAATGGAAAGAAGAAGAGGAAGAGAAGGAGTGGGAGTGATGAAGAAGGCATGTGAGGAGAGAGGTAAGCAGAAGCCCAAAAGCCTAAAAATCTAAGACTTAGCTATTTTTAAGACCCTTCCAGGAGAATTCATGCAAGATTACCCATGTAGGATCTCTCAAATTGGTTATCAATGATGGTTCATCAATGGGTGGCATTAAATGTCAACATGTATGGAAATTTATGTGGGATGATTGTCTACTAATCATGGAATCTAGAAGCCTTATTAGTCCATTGAGCACGAATTCATGAGCATAAAATTTCAATAGATAGGCCTCCCAAGGGAAAAAATAAACATGTGCAGGTTGCACTTGGAGAAAAGAATGCAAACTAGGAACATGCATTCCCTTAAGGAGAATGTAGGGTGTGCAAAATAACTTCATGGAAAGAAAAATAACTACAATATGTACATTAAACTAATAGGAAGAAAAAATTATAAATTGGCCTTTGTCAAAGATGAACCTTTTGAAGGAGCTAATCTCCCTCAAACCAAAGCTGCAGACCTCACCTAACTACAACCATTGAAAATTGCTGCTAGCATGCATGGAATTGCACAAAATGACTGCAAGTGTTAGATTAATTTTACACTAGTGCCTAAAGTGAACATATAGTAGTAGGGGTGAACTTCTTTGAAGATGGGTTAGCAACCAAGAGAAAACCTTCTCTAGAGGGAAGAGAATTCACTTCCAAATGGATAGGTCTATACCATCACTACTGACCTCCTCATTGCACAAACTAAAAGCAAAAGAGAAAGCTTCCATCTGACATGGTGATGCAAAATACTTTTTGTTGATCTACATAAGGAATCTCTTCTTCATGCATCTCAAATGAAAAGCTTTGAAGCTTAGGAAAACTATCAAATTCAGCAACAGGAGCATCACTCTCCCAAAAAAAGTGTGGTTGCTCAATAATTAGTAAATTACTTGTATTAATGCACACTTCATCAATACAAACCTTAGATTTTTGAGACACTTCAAGTGAAGAATTAAATTCTTCAGATTGGCTCTGTGTTTTCATTCTTTCTTGGAAAGTGGCTTCAATATAATCAGACTCTTGGCATGTAATGGTTGTTGCATCCTCTTTTGTTTACCCATTCTTATGCTACTATCCACAAAGCTCCTCTTTTGGGGATGAAGGCTTGTCATCCAAGCTTGAACAAAAATCTTCTAAATCATCCCAAAAGAGGTCCTCCACCTCAAAAATATAGACCTCATTAGATAGGGGATTTTACTCCACTATAATAGGGGCTAAACACGTTTGCTATTACTGCTCCATAACCATGGAGTTGTCTTCATCAATCAAGCCAAAACCAAGCTGGTCAAAAAATTTTACTGATATAGTTATATGTGATCTATCCTCCTTGTTTTCAATGAAAAAAGGAAGGACATAAAATAAGAGGATTGATTCCTCTATTGCATCAATTTTCTTGATCTATTTAGTGTCTTACTATTGCAACTAGTCATCTTCATTTTTTCCTTGCAACAGATCAAGACACTCATTGTCTAGAGCACAAAAAGGCTTTTCAAGAACAACCTCTTCACTCCTAGCCCAAAATACTTCATTATTTTGTTCCTTTGACCAATTAGGACCCCATACCATAGGTCCACCTTTAAAAAATGAAATGGAAATAGGTGGAGAAAAATGGTCAAAAGGGCATTGAAACTCTTGTTGGGATTCTATAAGGGGTTTCTCAATCAAAGAAAAAGGTTGAGCCTCCTCAAGGATTGGCTGTTGTGTAGAATGGAGACTCTCAAAACTTGGGATCTCCAACATAGGAGATCTACTTTATGGTATAGGAGGTTAAAAATGAGTTTCAAGAGGCTAATTAAACACAAGGAAATAGGGGGTTGATCCCACAATACTGGTTTATAATTTTTCGCCAAACTGGATATTGAACTAAATTTCTTTAACTAAATGATCACTTTCAGGCACCTATAGCTGCTAAACCATGAGGAATTTGAAGATGATGCAAACTAGTGATCTGCGAAATTTTGTCTTTAGATTCTAAATATATATTTTTTGATTTTTTTTGAATCAGATTGCATTTCCTTTTCCATATCCTACGAAAGCTATTTTTTATTAGTAAACACCATTTTTAAAGAGTGAAGCTCACCATAAACAACATAAATTTTTTCTATGAAGGATAAAATTCTCTTTTTTTTTAATTTATCTTTGTAACTATGATATCTAACAAGTTCAGTTAGTTTCATAGTATTTTATTGAATATCTTTTTCCTAATGAAGTTTTGAAGTCAAACCAATTACAACTTAGACATAGGCAGGTCGTAAACAACATTTAATTCTTTTGTATGTATCAAAATTCATTTTTTTTACTGGATCAAGGACATTAATACCTAGCCCAAACATATTTTCAATTTTTTTTATAATCTACTATTTTTCCACATGTGCAAAATAGAGAGCTTGATTTTTAGTGAAAAAACTATGTTTAATTAAACTAAAAAATACATAATAAAACCAAAATATATTAAAATTATATTCAATGGATAGCTTGTTTCAAGGCTAGCATCATCTTGTTGGGTCTCTAAAGTTTCCTCCGTTTTCATCCTCAACCCGAGCTTTGAAAGGAAACTTTTTATAGAAATTTGATAGAAGAGGAGGAGAAGGGGGAAAAGGGGAAAAGGGGGGTTCGATCGAATCCCCTTTTGTTTGAACCCCCCTTGACCCATTTTCTTGAATGGGGGTTTGAGTGAATGGGTGTTTGCACGAACCCCTTTGAAATAATATTAAAAAAGGTTGGTCAAGGTGGTTAGAGCGCAACCTTAGCTGACGTCTGCTCGAACCCTTGGCCGACGAATGTATTTTTATTTTTATTTTTAATTTCATATGCATATAAATACAAGCTTATTTTTTCATTTTCTATATCATTGCAAGACTAATTCACATTTCTATCAAGGATAATAGATTTTGGAGAAGATATTTTTGCATATCAAAGGGTAGATTTTGGAGAAGAGAACTTTGCATTTTTATCAAGGAGGAAAGATTTTGGAGAAGAGAACTTTGCATTTTTATCAATCAAGGCAAATATTAGAGAAGACAACTTTGCATTTTTATCAATCAAGGCAAATTTTGGAGAAGACAACTTTGCATTTTTATCAATCAAGGAAAATTTTGGAGAATTTACTTTTGGTAGAGTATTTTTCTTTAGTCATCTTTTACTTGAAGAAGAAATTGGAGCAAAATAAAAAATAAAAAATAAGGCTCAACAAAATTATTCAAAAGAACAAGAACAAAGAGGCTCAAACAAAACTTGGAAAAATATCATAGAAGGAAACAAGGTACATGCTTATTTCTTTTCTCTCTCTTTCTCTTTTGTGTTTTTAGGACCTTTACTAACACCTCAATGTTTTCCTTATAAATCTATTTCTAATTATGAAAACCATGTTAGATAATGTGGAAGTTAATACTAATTATTATATCTTTATATGGGTTTATCTTTTTTGATCATGGTTTTCTAAGGGTTTTCTATTACTGACATCTAATTTCTAGCATGTGGCATAGGTGAAAATGAGGCATTTTCAATTGATCTTTCTAACTTATCTATCTTGTTTCATTTTCATACTCATTGGGATTAAAATAAACCTTGCATTTTCACTCATTTGGGACCTAAAATTGACAACAATCTTGCATTGAGTGTCTTTCTCACTTTTGGATTTGGGCTTAAAAGGAACTAGTTTCTTCACTATCTTGTGGTTTGTAACTTTTCTTAAGGTGTGTATGCTCTTCTCTCACACTGTTTGGTGATCTTGAGAATAAAAAAACATCTTTTGGAATTTTCATAATCACCCACACATTTGGATTTGAGATTTTTCTTTTTAAAATGAAGATCATGCTAGTGTGAGGAAAACATATTATTTATGCTATTTCCTCATGCCTTGAGCAATCTTGGTGATCAAAAACATTTTTTTTGTCTTGCTTTTGTTACCCTTAGAGGGCCTGCCTCCAACTTGTGAGAGGGAACAACCCAAGCGATACTTTGTTTTGGTCCGTTATATAAATAATTGTGATTGTTGGGAAAGTCTTCAATCACCTAATGCAAATATCCAATACCGAGAGATGTCTCCCTCAATATCTTTGAGATACGTCAAAATCCTTTCTAAGGAAGGGATTGGAAGGCCTCTTAATTGAGTGAACTACTGCATGTATAGCCACCAATATTACCCCAAAACATGGATTAAGAGTTCCACTTGTTATAGAGGCCAAAAACCCTTTTACTTACTGGTATAGGAGGTCAAACCTCTGAAGCCACCCTACATTCACTATTCATTGTAGGGAAAAGAAATCCCTCAACTTATAAGATCTTTAGATCTTTAGGGTAAGATATTTTGTTGTGCCCGTGTCATGTAAGCGGGAGCTAGTGTCACCAAGATCTCTAGTTGTCCACTTTGTTTAAGTTTTTGGAATAATCCAAGTAGGGACTCAGCAAGTAGTATTGCTTTCCAGCCTAGGTTGTACATTATTTACAAATGCTTTTGAATACATATTACAATTATACATTTTCACACTTAGATCAGACCAAACAAGTGTTTTTAGACTGTTTGTTGCATTTTCAATGATCAAAATATTTCACAAAATCACACCAAAATTGGTCAAAAATCAGTCAAAACTTAGCAAGACAAATTGTTAACCGCATTTGACATTTAGAATGCCATAATTGCTTAGATTTGTAAGCTGCAATTGCTATTCAAAATGATACAACTGACTGTCATTCGACACAATTTCCTGCTATTACAAATTTTATGGGAAAATTGAGACAATCCATTTTTTTATCAATTCTTGTCCTTTCATCACAGACTTACAAACACACAAACCTACCATTTATAATCCATCCATCCATTCTTCCGTAATTGCATTACTTGCATTTACCATAGGTCAAACATTAATTCATTTTTTAGCTTGCATACACCTTGTTGTAGGTTTTGACTTTGGAAACTTATCAGGCTGTAGAGCACCCCATAGTTTCAAAATCCGATTTATCTTGACTTCACTTTTCCATTATCTTAGTCCTTTATCATTTAGGTTGGATCCTCAACTCACAAGGCTCTAGTTTGAGACCACCTTTTTCAACTTGTCATTTTAGTCCTTACCATCATTGAGGTCTTGATAAATCAGATTTTTAACCTTGTCTATCTTAGTTTTAATCAAGAAAACTTACCTTATATTTTCCACAAGGTGCTTAGTTTCCATACCCTTAGTCATCCTCTAAGGTCACATTACCATTCACACCCATCATCCTTTCACATTTTCATTAAATTTGACATTACCTTAGACATACTAAAGATATTAACCTCATTGTGAAACTATTGACATTTTGACTATTGTCACTTTGATTCTTCGTCTTGCTATTATCCTTAGACATCATTTATACCTTGAAAAATCCAAAAAATAGTCATCTTGCATAGAAATAACCATAACTTGGAACCTCATTTTTCCTAAATTCCTTATCATCTATTTCCAATTGCATTTGTTCCATGAAATTCTTAAGTTTAAGAATCTTTGATTTCATTTGTTCAACTCCACTTAAAATAGCTTATCATCTCCCACTTTCTTTGCTTGCATGTAAATTCATGTATCCAATTTACAAAACCTAGTGACTTTGAAAATTCATCTTTCCATTTCCTTAAGTTGAATCTATTTCTAATTGTATTTGTTCCATGGAATTATTAAACTTTCAAGAATAATTGATTTCATTTGAACTCAAATCCACTTATAGCATCATAGATCTCGCTTCTTTTGCTTGCATGTATCTAAACTCATATGCAATACTTGCTCAACCTGGTGAATTTATTTAAACTCATTTTTTCTAAATTCCTTATCATTTATTTCCAATTGCATTGTTTCCATGGAATTCTTAATTTTAAGAATATTTCATTTCATTTGTTCAAATCCACTTAAATAGTTCATCATCTCTCACTTTCTTTTCTTGCATGTAAATTCATATGCAATTTACAAAACCTAGTGACTTTGAAAATTCATTTTTCCATTTCCTTCAATTGAATCTATTTCCAATTGTATTTGTTTCATGGAATTATTAAGTTCAAGAATCAAGATTAATTTCATTTGAAAGTTCTACTCCTCTTATAGAATCATCTCTCACTTTTTTTTTTCTTGCATGTAAACTCATGTGCAATACACTTGTGTTCAACCTAGTGAGGTTTTGAATTTTGCATAAATTCCTTATCATCTGTTTCCAATTTCACTTGTTCCATGGAATTCTTAAGTTCAAGAATCTTTGATTTCATTTGTTCTTGACTCCAATTATAGCTCATAATCTCTCACTTTCTTTGCTTTCATGTAAATTCATCTATCCAATTTATAAAACCTAGTGACTTTGACAATTCATTTTACCATTTCCTTAAATTGAAGATCTATTTCCAATTATGTTTGTCCCATGGAATTCTTAAGTTCAAGAATATTTTATTTCATTTTATTCAAGTTATACTCCACTTATAGCATCATCTCTCACTTTTTTGGCTTGCAAATGTAAAATCATATGCAATACTTGTTCTTGACCTAGTGAAGTTTTAAACTCATTTCAAGCCTAAATTCCTTATCATCTATTTCCAATTGTATTTGTTTCATGGAATTCTTAAGTTCAAGAATCTTTGATTTCATTTGATTTCATATGTTCAACTCCATTTATATAGAATCATCTCTCACTTTCTTTGCAATATTTTGTGACATGTAGAAAATGGTCAACAAGCAGGAAGTTCTCAAGAAGTTGAGCCAAATTTAGATATTGGATAGAACAAGGCTAAAGAACACATGGTTAAAGATACAGAGGAGACCCAAGTTCAAGCAATGCATGTTGGAGAGGGGTCAAGATCACTTCCTCCTATTGGTATGGATGAGCATATAAATCTAGCTAAGAAGATGAGGAAACAAAATTCTTATTAAAATTTAGATCATTTACATGAAATGGATATGGAGAAATCGAAATGTTATGCCAGCCAACCTAGAAATACTCATAGGAGGTCAATGACTAAATCTGTAAAGGAAATAATCAATGGTCACTTCAATCATCTTGAAACACTTGAAAAATACCAAATGTTATCACATCTACCTTTTCATAATGAGTTGAAAGAGCCATTATAATTATTGGGTGTACATTCGACATCAAATAAGAGGAAACACATGAGACTACAAAAATATATTGTTGAAAATGTTTAAAAAAGGTTTAGATTCAATTGGTAAAGGATATCAATTAGTGGTAAGGCCATTATAATAAGGGTGATGTTGACATCTTTTTTAAATCAAGATAGATCAAGAAAAAGAAAAATTTCTACACTTTCGACTAAAATTGGTTATAGTAGAACCACAGTAATAAAATATGAGAAAAAGAGAAAGGTTTTGTATGATAGTTCAAAAGGAAATTGGGAAATTATGTGTGGAGCTCTCAATTCTAACAAGATTGAAGATGTTGTTAGGAACTTGATCTCAAGTTTTTAGAATGATCAAACTCGTCCATCATCAAATAGTAGAGATGTTATGATACATAGGATTGGGCCCAATATTAATGAAAATCATCTAAAAAATTGGCTAGAAATAACAAAAATTGAGATGTATATGAACTTTTGTAATAATTATCCACATATAAAGATTGGGAAAACAATATATGAAAGGTTCAAGCCATATTATGTGAAGATAAACAAGGTTTTTGATACATTTTGTTGTTGTTATCATATTGAATTTGATCTCTACTATTAGTTGTTTCAAAAGATGAGAGAAGGAAGTTATGGTTTTCAAAATGTATCTCCTAAATAGGTAAGTTTGTTCATAAAATCCATGTTATGTGATAATGCAAATGGACCTCAAATAAATTGCATAAAAGGAATTTGTGAAACATGTGGAGATTTGGCTAAATTTACTTCAAGAAATGAAGATACTATCCTAACAAAGACAATAAATTGAAAGAGTTACAAGTATTTAAAGTTTAAAAAAAACTTTGGGAAAGAATCCACAAGGTTAAACTATGTAGAAGAGGAGATACCTATTGGAAAATTTATGGAATCTATTTTTGAAAATTGATACAACCATATGTACAACTTGCCTTTTTTGCTAAGTTTAAAACACAAAAATTTCAAACATTAAGAGATACTTTCCCTATTGGAATAGTTATATCAGTAGTTTACTTTGCATAAAATTACTCTTTTGTACATCAAAATGAGAATCTTGATCAGAATATTACTTTTCAAAGCAGACCACTATTATGGTTCATGCATGCTATCGACATGCACAATCAGAATTGGATGGTGTTGAGAGTATATATGAATGAGTCATTAAGAAAGAATATCACTTTTATGTTAGTGATGATAAAGAGCATGGCACACTTTTTGTACAACATTGATTTACAATTTTTTTTTGGAATTTGCAGAGCAGGGGTGTAAAAATCAAAAAGTATTTTGTATGGTCAGATGGATATGTGGTACGATAAAAATCATCATGGCCATTTTATACACTATGTAGATATCATAAAAATTACAAAATACCACATGTTTGGAGTTTCTTTGAGATTGGGCATGGAAAGGGTAAGCATGATAGCATAGAAGCTTGCATAAAAAATGCTCTAAGAAAGCATCAAATGAGTTGTTCGAGAGATCGTATAGACAATACACATGATTTTGTTGAATGGTGTAAGAAACACTTTGCATCAAATGAGGTCGACACATCTTTAGGAAAAAACCAAAACATTCTACGTAGAGTGTTTTGGGGTAAAAGCACAAAGTTGTGTCACACTTTCAGCAAACTTATTAGTATAACTGAATTTAAGTATTTCTAACTAAAAATCAATTTTGGTCAAACATATGATCTAGTAAGATTCATTCTAGCTAAATTAGATACTTCCACAACTTTTTCAACTAAAATTGTTGGCTAAAAATATATGGAGCACCACTTTGAGTTCAATTTACCAAAAAAATAAAATTATTTGAAAAACTTGAAGTTTCAATAATTCTTGCTAATGTAAATTTAACTATTTTTTAAAAATATAAAAATACCCTTTTGTAGATCCATAAGTGTAGTTTTCAAAAATATATTTATTTTAATAGTTTAATTATTTTTTTATATTTATTTTTACTAAAAGTAGGTTATCAACAAAAAATATTAGGTTGACTACTATGCCAAGGAAAAATACTAAAACTTATTAAAAAAATTGAAAAAAATATGATGCACTAGATAAAAGAATCTATTTCAAGATGGTAAAAATTTTCTTCTATTTTAGACAAATATTTAATATGAAAGTTTTTTTAGACTCAGAATCGAGCACGACCTATAAACTGCAGTGCGCTGGTAAACTTTTTAACGTGACTGGAGGCGCTGGCGCGACACGCCCTCCGGTACCACGTGACAGGGGAGACTAGAACTCGTGACCAGCAGAGCCGTAACGAAATTACTTAGCCAACCGAGCTAGGGCCCCCGCCCTATTTAATATGAAAGTTGATGTTCGATGGAAACAATTGTTTTTTTATTCACACACATTTTAATATTTATTTAAAAAATATATATTTATCAAAACTAGAAAAAATAAAAATCCATGCACTAAAATTGTAAGTTATAAATACACACAAAAAATTTGAAAGAAAAAAAATTGCTATAAAAAGTTTGATGTCCCATGCAACTTCATTTTTCAACATTTTATCAACAACTAAATTATAGTGTTAATTTATTAAAAAATAGTTTAAAATAATTTTATTTATTTTTCTAAAAATACAATCATAAAATATACTAAAATATATATATTTTACTAGTTTATATCATTTCAAAATTCAAAACATATATACCACTTTTTAGTGATTCAAGTTTAAAAGTTGGATCAGTGTTGGCCATTTCCTTTATAAAGTGTGACACAACTTTGTGCTTTTACCCTTGGGAGATATCAGGTATGTATAAATTACATTTGGATTTAATTTGAAATTTAATTTATTTAATTTATATATATGTATGTTTTTTCACATAAGTTTGTTTTTACACGTATCTAGGCATGGATAGAAGATTGATGCATGGATGTCAGAGAGTAGAAAAAATAAGATCTTTTCATTGTGTTAAGAGTATAGATAATCACCCTGGATGGACATTATACATGAGGGATTACACTTGTTTCTACACTAAGTGTATTTTGGGAAACTATGTTGCACGTAACAACCAAGAACTTGGATATGTTAGTAGATGGAATTTGGTGCCACTAGTCATTTCAGACACATATGATGAAAATGAGGATGAAATATTTGAAGGAATTCCTTTGAATTCAATTGATTATGAAAATATTTCATGATTGGTTAGAAAAGGTACATGTGTAAGTTTTCAATAATTTATTACATAAATTCAATGATTTTTAAGACTAGACAATTCTAATTTCTTTTACAAATTTTCCATGTGTAAATTTGGTGTACATGAGAGTTTTTTGCAGTCATAGTAGAGTGTGGAAATGTAGAAGGTGTTAGCTATTATTTACTATGTTGCACGTAAGAGAGGAATAAGCTAAGAAAACCTTAAACAAGTGATGGAATGTTGTTTCCCACATGTGAGTTTGAATTTAAAATTATATATACATTGAGTACATGTACATTACCAAGTAAAAACATTAAATATATTGTACAAACCTTGAGTGAAAATGTTTTACGTGCACATGTGTTGCCTCAGGTTCATGTTGTTTACCATGTAGTAGTGCAAGGGATATATCTCAAACAAGTCAAAATTATTCAACATGGGATTCATTTTATTGACTATCAACCTAATAACAAGGTATATCAATATAGTCACCTAGTAATTGCTACCACCCTACATCTTCATGTAGTTCCACATGCATGTGGACAAAAAAAGGAGAATAGATAGTGATGATCATAAAAAAAAATTACATGTTATTGGAGAGTGGTTTGAACTAAAACGTTTGAGTTAGATTATATCAATGATTTTCAAGTTCACTTGTACTATATACATGTTCAAGTGAGATCTGATAGTAACTTGTTTGAACTCTAGATTGTTTTAGTTGTAAAACTTATAATATATGTTAATGACAAGTATTTTAAATCTAGTTGGACACAAATTAGTAGTTGAAACACATTGTTCCTTAAATTGAGTCTATTTCCAATTACATATTTGTTCCATGTAATTCATAATTGTTCAAGAATCTTTGATTTCATTTGAAAGTTCAACTCCACTTATAGCATCACCTCTCACTTTTTTTGTTTGCATGTAAACTCATATACAATAGTTGTTCAATCTAGTGAATTTTTTTAAACTCATTCTCCCTAAATTCCTTATCATCTATTTTGAATTGCATTTGTTGGACATGGAAAAACAAATTAGTCATGATTGAAACACATTGGTATGTATAAGTTATTTTTAATTTTTAGATATCTATGTTCATAAGAGATGGATGTAAACTTATAAAGATGAAGTGTGTGCATGAACTTAAATTGATATTACATATTTAATTTCCTTGTAAATTTAGGTACATATATAGATAGAAACTATTATAAATTGATTTCAATTCAATGCTTAAATTTATACATAACATGTGCACTACACCAATTGAATTTTGTATGTATCTATTTAATACAAACTTTGAAAATTCATTTTTCCATTTCCTTAAATTGAGTAGATATTTCCAATTACATATTTGTTCCATGGAATTCTTAAGTTCAGGAATCTTTGATTTCATTTGAAAGTTCAACTCCTTATAGCATTATCTCTCACTTTTTTTGCTTGCATGTAAACTCATATGCAATACTTGTTTGAAACCTAGTGAAGTTTTTTAAAATAATTTTGTCTAAATTCCTTATCATGTATTTCCAATTGCATTTGTTCCATGGAAGTTCACAAATTAGTGACTGAAACACATTGGTACATAAGTTAATTAAATTGATTTGAATGATGCTTAATTTTCTGTACATATAATGTGTGTTCTATGTCAACAATTGAAAAGTTTGTAGATATATTTAATACAAAATTTGAAAATTTATTTTTCCATTTCCTTAAATTGAGTCTATTTCCAATTATTTATATTTTTTCCATGGAATTCTTAAGTTCAAGAATATTTGATTTCATTTGAAAGATCCATGTATAATTTTAAACCATAGATCCCATGCTTACATGAACTTAAATTGATGATACATATTTAATTTCCTTGTGGCTTTAAAGGTACATATATAGATATAAAAGTTCGTATAAATTGATTTGAATTCAATCCTTAATTTTATGTTACACATAATGTGCAAGTTACAACAATTGAAAATTTTATATCTATTTAATATGACTATTTATTTAAAGGTGAAAAGATGATTACTATCCTTTATAAAAAAATTAAATAGAACCTTTAGAATCTAGTTCTTTTACTTGTATTACTTTTGATGGGGTACATATTAGGGCTTGTTGTTGGTATGTGGAAACTGATCATGCAAATACTATACACTCTCTGCATATCATCACTGAGGTTTGAGGTAGAGCTGAGCCTTGAGCAGTGATTATGGGGTGCAACCCCCAAAAAAAAATTTCCTTGTTAACACATCAACATTTTCCCCTTAACACATCAAGGGGTTGGAAGTTAATTTTTAAACTGACTTTGTAAAACCCTACTTCTAGAAGCTTCCAAAAAGCTTGTTATATGTGGCTAGGGTGTATGTTGTGGTATGGTGTTTGTGAGATTGTAATTTTTTTTGCGTGCTGGATAATAAATTCATTAGATGGTTGAGTTTCTGTGGATGTAGCCCTTATTGGGTGAACCATGTTAAATTTTGTGTTGATCTCTTTTGTGTTATTCTTCATTTTTTCTTTCTAGGTTATTTAATCTACATATAATTGTTAATGTGTATTGCTCAAATCTACCTGAACCCTAACAAGTGGTATCAGAGCCACGTGTATTTAATTTGATTGGTAGGAAACCTCTAGATTTGAGTGGGATTAATGGAAGAAGGAAAATTCAAGGTTGTGAAGTTCAACAGCCAAAATTACCAATTATGGAAGATGCAGATGGAAGATTATTTGTATCAAAAGGATCCATGGCAGCCATTGCAAGGGAAAGGAAAGAAACATGCTAGGATGTCCAATGAAGAATGGGAGATTCTAGATAGAAAGGAATTGGGAACCATTTAGTTTTTCCTAACACCATCTATGATGTTCAAAATAATAGAAGAAAAGACAATAGAGAATCTAATGGAAGCTTTGGCTAAATTGTATGAAAAACCCTTAGCCTCAAATAAGGTATTTCTCATGAAGCATTTGTTTAATCTAAAAATGATTGAAGGTGGATTTGTGACAAATGATTTAAATGAGTTTAATACAATTACCATATAGTTAGCTTCTATAAAATTGAATTTTGATGAAGAGGTGAGGGATCTCTTGGTTTTATGTTCCTTGCCAGAGAGTTGGAATAGCTTGGTCATGGATATAAGTAACTCAGTCTTTGGTTCAAATACATTGAAATTTGATGATGCTGTTGGTGTTATCCTTAGCGAGGAAATGAAATGGAAAAGCACAAGTAAGATTTCAACATCAAGTAATACTTTGACTATAGAGAACAAGGGAAGAACAAAGGAGATAGGAAAAAGCCCAAAAAAATCATGGGAAGTCACAAGGGAAGTCGAAGAAAGGAAGATCTATATGTAGAGGAAAAATGGATTGTTGGCACTATGGAAAGCTAGGACACTTGAAGAAGGAATGTTGGTCTCAAAAAGGAAAACAAGGAGATAGACAACATGATAAAAATAAGGAAGCTAATGTTGCAAGTAATAAATTGTAGGATACTTAAATTATGTGTTTAGATAATGTTAATGATTCCTAGGTAATAGATTCAGGAGCTTCATTTCATGCCACACCCCATATGAAATATTTTGTAGATTATGTTCAAGGTGATTTTGGATAGGTATATTTGGGTGATGATGAACCCTATAAGATTATTGTAAAAGGAAAGATAAATATCAAGTTACATAATGGAAATGAATGGTTGTTACAGGAGGTAAGGCATGTTCCAAATTTGAAAAGGAATGTAATTTCCACAGGAAAACTAGGTAGTGAAGGCTACATAGTTACCATTTTAGAAAAATTATAGGTCACTAAAGATGCATTAGTAGTAGCTAAAGGTGAAAAGGTAGGTGCATTGTATTTGTGTGTTGGTAATACTTTTTCTACCTTAGATGTTATAGAAACAGTTGCTACTAAGAGAGTTATAACACTTGCTAAAGGGATAGAAATAGAATTGTGGCACCATATACTTGGGAACATGAGTGAGAAAGGGATGAATATCCTTCACTCCAGAAAGTTGTTACCAAGTCTAAAGAAGATTGACTTCAAGTTCTGTGAAAATTGTGTTTATAGAAAACAAAAAAGTGTCTGATTTCTCAAAGTTGGGAAAGAGAAGAAGAGTGAGAAATTAGAGCTTGTCATCTAAGAGGATGAATAGGTCCATTATGGAGCATGCAAGGAGCATGACATTGCATACTAGACTACCTTTATAGTTTTTGGTAGATGTTGTACATAACAATGCTTATTTAATAAATAGGGGACCTTCAAATCCTTTGGATGGTGGCATTCTAGAGGAGGCATGGATGGGTAAAAAGGTACACACTATTCATTTCTAAAAACCTTTGGTTGTGAAGCTTTTGAGCATGTTGATATTGAAAATAGAACCAAGCTTGAGGTTAAGTCTAAAACATGTACCTTCATTGGATATGAAGGAGATGAATTTGGTTATCGGTTATGGGATTATGAAAATAATAAAATAATTAGGAGAAGAGATGTTATCTTCAATGAGAATGTCATGTATAAGGATCAATTACATGAAAAGAAGCATGAACATGCCAAAAAGAAATATGTGATGTTAGATGAGATTCCAGAAAATAAAATTCCAGTGGTACCTAATTCTCAACAACAACAAGTTATCCCATAGACACTTACAAGTGTTATACATTCTACAAGGATAACTAGACCTCTAGAAAAATTCTCTCCATCGCTATATTCTATATTATTAACTGATTCAAGTGAACATAAAGGTTATGAAGAAGCAATGTTGGTAGATACCATAAAGTAATGGGAGCTAGGCATGAAAGATGAAACAAATTCCTTGTTGTAGAATTAGACTTGGGAATTAGTCCAATTACCTATAGGTAAAATAGAATTTCCAAATAAATGGGTTTCTAGGTTTAAGGAAGAAGATGGAGGCAAGAAAAGATATAAGGCCAGACTCATAGTAAAAGGTTTTGCACAAAAAAAAGGTACAAATTTTGATGAAATATTTTCTCTAATTGTAAAGATGACTTCTATTAGAACTATTCAAAGTCTTGTGGTTGCGGAAGACTTGCACCTTGAACAACTATATGTAAAAAATCATTTCTCCATGGGGACTTGGAAGAGGAAATATGCATGTAGCAAACACAAGGATATGAGGTCAAGGGTAAGGACGAATTTGTGTGGAGGTTAAAGAAGAGTTTGTATGGCCTAAAGTAAGCACCTCAATAATGGTATTTGAAAATTGATAGTTTTATGGCTGAACAAGGTTACATAAGATGCCATTTTCATTATTGAGTTTGTTTTAAGAAATTGGGTAATGGCAGGTATATTATCCCGTTGCTTTAAATTTTGATGGCATGCTTGTTACAAGGCCTAACATGTAGCAAATTAATGAACTTAAATAGAAATTAGAAAATTCATTTTCTATGAAGGATTTGGGTGCATCAAAACAAATTCTTGGTATGAGGATCACATGGTACATGACAAATAGAAAATTATTTTTTTCTCAGAGTGAGTATGTAGAGAAGGTTTTGAGAAGGTTTAACATGCAAAATGCATTTAAAATAGTTAGTACACCTTTTCCTAGTCATTTTAAGTTGACTAAGAAGATGTTTCCAAAGACACAAAATGAGGAAGACAAAATGTCTAAGATACCATATGCATAAGTAGTTGGTAGCTTGATGTATGCAATAGTATGCACAAGGGTAGATATTGCACATGTAGTGGGAGTTGTGAGCATGTATACGAGCAATCCAAGAATGGAACATTGGAATGTAGTAAAATGGATTCTCCGATATTTGAGAGGTACTACTTCAAAGAAACTATGTTTTAGAGGAAAAAAAATTGTTATATAAGGATATGTTGAATCTGATCTAGCAGGTGATATTTATGGTGGGGGGATTACTATAGGGTATTTTTTCATCGTAGGAGGTACTACAGTTAGTTAGATCTCAAGGTTTCAAAAGGTTGTTGTACTTTCAAAAACTAAAGCCGAGTATGTTGCTACTATGAAAGCTAGCAAGGAGATGATTTGGTTACAATGCTTCTACAGGAATTGGGAAAATGACAAGAAGATATCCCTTTGTACACTGATAGCTAGAGTTCCATTCATCTTGCTAATATTTTAGCTCTGCATTCAAAAACTAAGCACATACAACTCAAATACCACTTCATCTGGTCAATTTTGGAGGATGGAAAGTTGAAGATATAGAAAATTCACACAAGTGAGAATCCTGTAGATATGTTCACAAAGGAAATTACAAGGGAGAAACTAATTTCCTCATTATTTTTCATTGGCCTTCATGCTAATAATAGTTTTCTAGGTCATTTAGTGAAGTATTGTATTGCAATAGGTTTAAGCATTAGGTCTTACATTTGGCTATGTGCAAGATCATGATGGGCCAAAAAGTGGCGATATGATGGGTATGTGTAGGGTATGTGGTTGATGACTTTTTCTTTACCCAAAATTGATTAAATGAAAAGGGTTGTCAAAGGAGATTCTCAACTTTCCACCAATATAAATTATGCTTTACCTTGAATTTAATAAATAATTATTATTCATTTTCTATTTGAATTACGACTAAAATCCTAATTGATAGGCTAATTGAAAAACATCTATATCTTTCAAATGGTATCACATTTTTTGAATCCAAAACATGCATCAAATTCTATGTTTCACATACTATAGGATTTAAAAAATAAAAAATTCATGAAGTTTTGTCCAAGTTAAGGTGGTCAGACATATGAGTTTTTATATTTTTTAAAAGTTGTAATAAAAAATTCATAATTAATTATTTACTTGGAAAAAAATTACAAAAAAAATATGCATCACATCAAGACATGAGTCCTCTACTTATATCTAAAATCTTATAGAAAAATATTATCATTTTATTGTGGTTAGGGTGCTCATAAGGACACCTTATTCTTATTTTTTCCCTGAAATTTAAGTACTATTGCATTGAAATTCAAATTTTCACGAAATAGATTTTTTTTTTCAATAAACCTAGTAGTTTAGAAAGTACATTCAATTTGCTACAGATTCTATTTTTACATATTTTTGAAATAATATAGATAAATTATTCAAATTTTTCCGTCAAGTTGCCTAATTCTGATTTTTCTGAATTTTTTGCCACTTAAGGGCCTATTTTTTCCATGATGATCCTGCATATATCCATTTCATTGGTCTTTACAAGCCCTATATTTGTGGTGAACCCCTCTTTAGTTTATGATCAGACCCTAGGACAACCCTATTGCAAGATCTCTTTCTCCTTTGCATACTTTAGATTGAGATCTCTAGGGTTTTCCTTGAATGAGAGAGGGTCAAGATTGTCATTCTATCTCCCAAGAATAGAAGCAATAAAATTTAAAATTTCACATAGCTAGAAGAATCACTAACAGGCCTACTAATGGGATATTAATTGATCTCATTTGTGGAGAGAATGTGATCACTGAGGAATTCTTACAGTTTCTGCATGAGCTCTATCAAGAAATATATGGAAAACTGAGAGCGTGGATAAAGATGCATAATGGTTTCACTTGCCCTACGATGGGATCAATCACCTTACCTCTAAAATTAGGAATGAAAACACTAGATGTCTCATTCTCCATCATATCAATGTCAGATCAATTCTTTGTGAAGCTTGGTCACCCATTGCTACGTTCCATGGAAGTGGTCCCGTCGGTTGTGTATAAATGCTTAAAGTTTCCCTTTGAAAATAAAAATTTCACTCTACATCATAGTGGTTTTAACCCTTTGTCTTCTCATGGAAAATTTTCCTTAGACATCTTCTAGCCCAAGCCTATGGAACCTATTAAACCTCATGAATACTTCTTTTTCAAATCTTACCAAAAGATTAAGGAAAAATGCATAGTGAAATTATCCCTTTGAAAAATGCCTCCACCCACGATAGAGCCTAGACCATCCTTGACGAATCCATGATTAAACCAAAAGACATTCCAAACAACCAAGATCAATCTAAGATATAACCTTCGCCTATTTCCTACAAAAGACCAAGAGACAACGAAAACAATCCCATCACGCCTCCTAGAATAAAACAAGTCTACAAGGTTAAAGAGAAAGTGGTTGAACAACCTTCCATGGTCCCTTTTGTTCCTCCCCTTAGGGAAGAAAAGAAACCTATGGTTGATCACCCTACTCCTATACAAATGCAACTTGAAAATGGAACTAAAAGAAATAAATGTGGTAGAGAGCATAGGCATAGACGTCGTGCCCTTGCTCAAAAGTTAAATGAAGAAATAAAAAATGAAAATAAAGATCCAAACTTAACTAAAGCAATGAATGATGAAACTCCCCCTTAACCAAAACAAAAAGATATTATACAACAACAGGAGCCAAATCCTTCTTTGGACATTATCATTCGACCTCCTATTGTGATTAACTTGGATGAAGATGATGAGATTGCAAAGATTGATGAACAAGTCCATAATGAATTGAATACATTGTTTTCCTCTTCCATGAGCTTAAATGACAATTCTCCTAAGAATAGTGTTGAACCTAGTGATGGCCCTAGTCTGGAATTTGCTATTGTCCCTTTGGCTCTAGTTTTCCGCCTTTAGTATACAATGAACATGATTGGGATGCAAACGACCTACTAATAGGTTGACTCACATGTTCCTTACTAGTATTTTGCATTATTTATTTTTCATGTGTTTTCCTTTTTATGTGTTGAATGTGATCCCCTATGATGTTTTGTTTGATGTATCTCTTGCTCTTTGTGACATCCCTCTATTTGTACCTTCATTCCTCTCTATGTCATAAATATTTTATCTTTTCCTTTTTATCTTTTCATTTTTCTTGTGTTTTCCTTTTGGGGATGACACAAGTAGTCGAGACACTCATGTCTCTTCCATGTTGATCCAAAAGCTTTTCCTTTATCTTTTCTTTATCTTGTTTCTACCTTTTGGGGATGGCGCAAGGCATCGAGACACTCATGTATCTTCCATGTTGACCCAAAATATTTTCCTTTATCTTTTCTTTGTCTTGTGTTTTCCTTTTGGGGATGGCGCAAGGCATCGAAGCATTCATGTCTCTTCCATGTTGACTCGAAAGTATTTTTCTTCTTTTTAACTCTCTTTGTGACATTCTTCTAGTTCTATGAGTATTTGGGGAATGATGAAAATTCTAAGCTCTATAAAAATATTGTAGTAAGAACATACTAACTCCAAATCCATGGATCCCTCATGTGTTTGGAATCTCATTTTGGGGGCAACCCCTCTCTTTCATGTTTCATGATGTAGCTTTATTTCGAAACATATGACTTGGCATAGGGTTTTCCAAATAATCTCTTATGTCCTCTTTATTGTTAGCATTTATCATATGCTACTTTAAAGTAATTGCTCACAACATGGTGTTTAGAAATTTCTTTAAAATGGGGGCATACATTGGAATTATTCTTTTACATTTTATATTTCATGGTGTAGCCTTCTACTTCATTCGATGTGCCTTTCGATTTGTGGTGACATTGGGTGTGATTTCATTCAAGAGTGTGATCTCTCTTAGCATATTGTATTCCTCTTAGTGGCTTGATGCGACATAATGCATGGACTCTAAGTTGTGAATCTTTTATTCTTTGATTAGTCCTCTCTTGGAAACATTAGGCATAGTTTTCTCTAAGTTTAAGACCTCACATGAACTAAGCAAGACTCCTTTGAATGTTCTTTGTACATTATTTTTGGCATTTACAAATTCAGTTATATAGACACTTTGTATAATACACCTTAGATGCCTATGGAGCCATCTTGTTTGTTCATGAGTTTCAATCATTTGAAGCTTAACTTACCTCATGAAGCTCGAAGATCATTATTTTTTGGTTCCTTATCAAAGTTATCAGGAGGTGTAACTTTGGTATGGATTGACGGGAAGCCCATCTGAGGCATGACTTTTCCATAGCCACTTGTGTGTATGTGTGAGTGCATACTGGCCATGTGTGTATGTGCCTCACCTCTTTGGAACCAAATGCTTCAATTCATTCCCTTGGCTTATCCACATTCTCAGATGCAATAATATCCTCATTCACCAATATTTCTTTGGGAATTTCAATTACCTTTATTAATTTTGTTATAGATTTATCATTTGTTGCCTTACACTTTGCAACTAACTATTGTACTTCATCTAGAAAATAAATCTTTTCATATACATGTAAAACTCCTTCAATCAAAACAATCCCCTTCTAGTAAACACTATTTATCCATTGTTGGGTAGTTTGCACAGAGATCTTCATCTTCTTAATCTCATTAATAACATCCTTAGACAATATATCAATTGATGTGGAAGTACCTATACTATCTTGTATTTGCAGAGGTTTGACCAAGTATTGGATGTACTTGTGCAATTCATCCACTTGTTGTTGTAGCTTTTATTTTTCTTGAGTCTCCTTCTCCAATATTTTTATGATTGCATCTACATAATATTTTAGCTCCTCAGCCTCTTACTTTTTGTAGATGGTCCTATTTTTATGGTTTGCACTTTGTAATCTGAAGGAGTAGATTGATCTGTATGCTTCTCAACTATGGGAGTAGCAACCTAGAGGACCCTATTATTAGCTTCATCTTTGGTGATTCTAGAGAGTAATTTTTCTTTATTTCTTTCCTTTTTATTTCCCAAGCCTTCCAAAAAGCTATCCCAATTAGGAGTTACCTCTTCAATGACCACTGGCTTCGATTTCAAGCTCAATCTTAGCCAATTTGGAGCAGTTGGTTCTTCTAAATTAGTATCAAAATGAGGACTATTTTTTCCTTAGATTTCTTTTGTCTTAAATCCACCTCAACATTCTCCAAATCCTTTTGTTCATATTCCTTATTCCCTTCATCTATTTCAGGCATATGCTTCTTCCTAAGTGAATCTTCATGTATCTCCTCTATCTTTTCAAGCTCTTCTACTTCATTATTCTACACTTTAGAGGAATTTTTCTCCAACTATTCGATGAGATTGTTGAGGTCAACATCTTTAGGAGTCTCTAAATCCTCTTCTTGTTGTTCTTTTTCTTTGGAGGCATCAACTACATTTCTAGCTATCTCTCCATCTTTATCTGATTGAATTTGTTGATGGGGAGATTGAGGAAAGGTTTCTTACTGAGAACATCCTTCATAGCCTTAGCCTTATCGATTAATGTATCATTTATAGCTCCCCCTGATTCCTTAATTACTTTATCTATACTTTCCACATTTGGGGTTGGCACTCTAGTCTTGGGAGAGTTCTTCCTAGAATACACGTGAGTTTTATCCCCAAAACTTTCAATATCAATTGTCTACTCAACTCCTTGTGACTTATGTTTCTTAGATGGAGATACACCCTTATTTCCTCTTTTAACAAGTTTCCTCTTCTTTGAAGGTTGAGCCTCTATGTTTTCTTTAGTGATTTTCTTTGAAGGCTTTCTCCTTTTGGGTATTGGTTGCCTCTTGAGTTAAATCCCTTTGAATATTTCTTCAGCATATCCTCTGGTTCTTCTTTTGATGATAAGAGGTTGTTTCTCATAATCCTCTTCCTCCTGAGCAATAGGCATATCTTCCTTTATTTTTTTAGAATCATCCTCTAAAGATTGAGACTCCAACTCTCCCATCAACTCATAGGTAGGCTTGATACCATCAACCTCTATTTCTAATATCTTATGTTTTATTCATTTCTTTGAAAATATGATCACTAGAGATAATGGAACCTTCAAATTTTTCAAATTTGAAGTTCCCATATTGAAAATTTTGTCTTTGGACACTCAGAAGTGCACCTGAAAAATCTTCCTAAGTGACCTACTTTGGAGGGTCACAATTCAGAGCCAATTGATTTTCATACCAAACCCCTTTGTAGAAATACTCATGTGACATATGTGAACATGCATGTCGGTTTTTAGCTCCCCATGATGATTTTTGACAGGGTTTTGAAACACAAAGCAAGAGGGTTCTAGGACTATTTTGTTGTTTGCAAACCCTTTGTCCTACAAAGTGGCCTGTTGTTCAAGCTGATATTTCACAGCTAGATGATTTTCATGACAAATGGATTGTTTCCCTACATTATCCTCACATACATGTGCTCATTAGTTTGGTTTTAGAGTCTCATGATTATATTTTATATTTTTCCCAGATCAAAAGCAAATGTAGTTTGCTTTGTTTACACATCTACATTTTTAGAATTTTTCAAGGTGGTCAACTTTCACCCCTAATATCTTGCAAAAAACTATGATTGAAGGAAATCCCTCTAGCACACCTACTTTATGTACCTAAATGACCTAGTGTTTCTAATGGTAGATTCCTAGGAGGTGATTTGATATTTTTCAAATAGATGACTTGGTGAGCTTTAATTGGTTTTTAACAGGGGCAATTGCAGAAAAGTCTGACTGAGTCACTTTGGATATTAATATCTTGCACCCTAGGGTGAATTTTTTTTGAATCATTTGTTGGAATTAATTCTTGGGTCAAATGGTAACATGTGTGCTCAGTTTTAGTCTTTCAAGATAAGTTCTAATGGGTTATTTAATTATCTTCTGACTGCAACTTGGTCAAAATTGGTGTTCTAGAAACTTTCAAATTTTACAATTCTAAGGGAAACCCATTTCTCATTTTAGTCTAAAACCACTCCAAATCCTTTTTTGTCAAAATTGGAGATCATATGATGCATTATTTTAATGCATTTTGGTTGTAGCAAAGGCATCCCGCAAGGTAGTTTATAAAGGAGGTACCTGAAATCTTTCAGCAATGCAAGTTTTGAGTAAATGGGTTTTCTCTAAATAATTGATAATGTCCCTATGCAAATTTTTGTGTGTCCAAATGTCCTAGTTTTCTTGGAACAAATTTCCTCCAATTGAACTGTAGGTGGAATTGAAATTTTCATTATTTCGTAAAGTTCAAATTACACATACTTGAAATATTTTAAGCATTTTAAATACTTGAAAAAGAAAAATTTACACAGGAATAAAGTAAATTTTACGACTACGTCAAATATTTCAAAACTTTATTAAAGTTTTATAAAGTTTCCATTTTCCTTCCCTACTAGCCCATGGAAGAAATGCTCATGACACACTAAGCTCATGGGGGAAGCTGGGAGGGAAGATTTTGGTAGTCAATATTAAGGTATTTCCCTCTCCATTGAGGCATCTCTGATGGATTTCCGTCAGATTTGAGCAAAGTTTTGGTAGAGAGGTTGTGAATAACAATTTTGGCTTTTGGCAATTTTTTGGGGGTCTATTTGAGCTCAGAATTGGTAATTTATGGTCTAAATTCATCCACTGACCATTCCTAGTTCCTGGGAGGTGTTTTTAATCATGTTTACATGATAGATTTCTAGTGCCAGCATTTCCAGAAATGCCCCTACATCAGAAAAAACAACCCAACAATGAATGAATTGGGAAAATTTGAATTGAAGGCTACTGATTTTGGTTATTTTTCATCTCAAAAAATGAGAGCTATCAAGGAAGAGATTGAATGGAGGATAGAGTTGCATATTAACTATTATAAACACTTATCTAATTCTGCCATGGCTCAATAAGAAGTTGCAGAGCAGGAGGCAAAATTCCCTGCTAGCTCGTGAAGAGGAGGGTTGATGTCAGCAAAGAGGCATGGGGAAGCAGGGAGATGAGGTATGGATTTAAATAAATCCATTTGTGATAAGTATAAAGCTTTATTTTAAAGCTTTAAATAATGACTTTCCCACTAGCCTGTCCAAGTTAATGCTATCATCATGGACAAGCATTTGGGAGGTGAGGATTGGCTAGGGTGGGCCCGAGAAGAAATTCCAAAGGAAAAGCATACAAAACATTAAAAAGTTGCCCAATGAAATTATTTGTGTTGGGTGTTAAATGTGATGGCATGAGTAAGATTTATTTTCCCCGATAATATAGTTTTGAAGCCCTCATTTTTAAAATGTAAAATTTTAATATAAAGTGCAAGGTAAAATCAAAAGGCATGGGTAATTAAGTTTTAATTGCTCGATAAAAATTAAAGGATTTCAATTTTAAAAAGAGAAGGTATTTTAAAAGTGAAGTGGAGTAATATTGGAGGCAAGGATAAATATTTTATCCTAGTAAATGAATTTTTTCCTTCACTGTATTAAAGAAAAACACTATTTGTTGTTGGAAATAAAAGAATGAAATATAGGTGAAATCTAATATCTAGTGGGAAAGAATTAAAAAGCCTTCACAATTAAATAATGAATTTGGTTGTTGGGCACTAAAAAGGTAAAATATGGAGAAGGGTTTTCACAAGAGAGCAAAGGAACATAATTATTTTTCACTACAGGGGTAAATGGAGGAATGAAATTTCTCACGAAGATGGGTAATTTTCTATTGCTGCATGGATATGGCAAATGATGAAGAATCAAGTCTTCCCAGTAAGGAAAAAAAAATTATGTTAGAGGGAAAATGCAAGAGGCATGAATTAGAGTACAAAATAGGTTTTCTCTTCAAGCGGTGAGCAATTATTCATCAATGAACTTGAGTTTGCAAAGTGTCTTCTTCTAATGTGAATTTAGGGTTTTTTCTCTTTAAGTGCAATTTTTTGATTCATTATAAGAGATTTGTTATGGAATTATTCATGGAGAACATTGTAATATAGAGAATTTCAAAGTTCAATCTTAGTGTTTAGGTTTGTTAATATGTATGTAATTCTGATAGTAATACTGGAATATAATAATACTAAATGGTGCAAATTCAATACCATTTTCTCTCCTATGTATTGGTTTTATAAACTATGAATAACATAAACAAGAGTTATTTTATTTGTCTCCATTTAATTCAAATGGATGTTTAGTTTTGTTCATGCTTATTGATTCAAGGAATTGGTGTAAATGCTTGAGTGAAACTACTAGTTTATGTTAAACTGAGTGCTAGAATTTTGTTAAGAAGTGATGGTTGAGATGCTATGTTGAAATATTGTAATACAGTATCTTCAAAGCTTAATTTATGTTGTTTGTTAAATTATTATCAAGTTGTGTAGGTATTATAATTGACTTCATTCCAAGGATGAGGAACTGATCTAAGTGTGTTATTCTTGTTTCATTTTGTTGGTTAATTCAATAGCTAATCACAATTTAAATCAATTTACGTATCAATCTCAGTTTGTTTGTGTGTGGAATTTAATGCTTTACATATCTCATGATTGAATTAGACACTTCCATGAAGGTCAACTAGACCTTTAGGGTACTGTATCTTTTAAACAATCTAAGGAGAATCATTTGTTTACAGTATAATTGGTACTTTGACATGTACAAGTATCTGTAAATATACTATTGGGATTACCCTCCCAGGCTTAACAGAGCTTGAAGTGTAGGGGAGACAAGGTTGCAAATCAAGCTCCCGTTCATTGGCCATTGAACTTGAAGTTTCTCAAGCATAAGGGTTGGCTACCCTTTAAAGGATTTTAAGGTTCTGTAGGAAAAAACACCAACATGACCATTAATTTGAACCAACTCCACTACTTCATCTTTATCCCAACTGATAAAAGGAAGAGGTTTATTCTGATATTGCATGTAGTCATGGTATGGTATGACCTCTTCTTCATCTTTAGTTTGGTCTGGAGCTTGGAAAGCTCCAAAGAATCTTATCATCTTGAATGAAATCCTATAATACCTTCTCTTAATTACCTCAAATTCATCTTTGCAATTGGCCCAATAGTCTTCTATATTATCCTTATGTTTGCATTCTTTGTTGGTCATCCTTTGGGCTACTACATGTAAATCAAAGTTATGTCTGGTTGAACAAAATTTCAGATGCAAATGAGCCATTTTTTTCTTTGAGTGTTGATCACTATGAATTGTGGGCTAGGCCTCCCAGTCATTGACTACTAAGGGGAAATCCTCTCCAATTGCAGTTTTATGCATAGCTTTCAAAATTGCATCAAAGGCCACCAACTGTCTTTTCACCTATAGTAATACTACCTTCTCTATTGGATATCTTGGAATCCTATAAGGCACCTTAAGGCTACCATGAACTCTGATATATGTGAACTTTGGAAACTCGATTAACCAACAGCCATACTTCTTGATTAACTCCATTGCCTCAGTGGAGATTCTCACATGTAATGCTTCTTACAAATTCCTTGTAATATACACTGTAAAATCATCATTAACCCTCCTATAATTAGAAGTATTCAAATGAAGTTGAGGATATACATCATATACTATATCTTGGCCAATTGTTCCTTTACAACTCAAACCTTTATACCTATAACTCCTTGCAAGCATATACACCACATAGGAAGTCATGGTGAATGTTCTTGTATCTCGCACCTTCCTTAATTTTCTATATAGTTTATCACTTATCATGTTGTAATGTCCCATTTTCTAGCACTACGCTTTCCAGTGATAGTTATATTTTTCCTAAATAGTTGTAGGCCAGTTAGATGCAGAATTAGGGTTTCTAGCTATTTGGAGGCTTCGGTTGTGGATTCAAGCATTTGCATGTTGGAGTTTTGTAGTTTGGTTTATAGATTCCTTTTGGATTTTCAGAGAGCTTTAGAGGGATGTGTAATGAATTTTAGGGATGTGACATGCATTTTGATTAGGGGTTTGCATGCAGGTTTGGTTTTTGGATTCTTTTTGGCTTTTCAGAGAGCTTCGTAGTGGTATGACATGCATCTGCATCTGACAATATTTTTTGGACTTACTATTTTTATTAAGTTATGATGGTTTCTTGGTTTGTGCTCAAAATGAATTTGGAGCCACTATTTTTAGCATTATGCTATTTATAGTAAGTTCTATCTTTAGTAGTTTAGTTTGGGCGTTTCCAAAGGGGTGACTATTTATAACAGTGGTTGGTCTTGTCGTTGTCATCTTTAGTTTGTCATAATTCCTCATTGGTCTTTAGTTTCACTCAGTTTGAGGCTTTGGGAGTATACTTACTATTTATAGCAGTGCTATTTTTAGTAAGTCACCTTTGGGGGAGTTGGTTCCAAACCCATGTTTCGCAGCAACATTATTATTCATTTTTCACTAGGAGAGCCTAAGGCTGCAATTTAATATTTTTTTAATTTGACCACTCAAGCATTTTATATTTAGTTGAATTATAAAGTTATATTATAAATTAAAATAGAGGGTTCAAGTGGTCATTGAAAAGGACCAGGGTGCCTAGTGAACAACTAAAAGATGTTTTTAAAAGTCAATTAAATAATATATGTCCTCAATGTGCTTGGACACCTATATGAAGAGGAATTAAAATTTTTATAATGTTAAATTATTTAAATGGTCCTCATAGTGGGGTGCACGCCAAAAGGAGGGAGATTTGATATTTTTAAAAGTTAAAGATTGAAAAGAGAAGAAGGGTATACCTTTTAGGGAGAAATTAAAAGTCTTTTGGAGTTCAATTTCCCTAATATTATACAATGAAGTTGTTGAAATATTGTGCCTCCATCTCACAGGCTGAAACCTTTGAAAGAGCCAAGTCAGTGTGACATCCTTATTGTCTGGCCGACTAGCAGTTATGCAACCTTGTGGAATTCTCAGGTCACCAAGACCTTGTTACTATTTTGTCGACTAGAGCTATTGCTGTGACATGTTGGTCACTGTGAAATTTTCTATCTCTTACCACCCAAGATGATCTCTTACCGATGAGTTGGTGTCTAAAGGTTATTGGGGAGACTCATGGCGACTGATGTTATTGAGCAGACTCTTCGCCAAAAATTTTCCTTCGGTATGAAGTCTTAGCAATGTGAGATGTCTCGCCGATAGTTATACACTTGGAGTCATCAGGGTAACATAAGGGTTTGGTAAGAACTCTTGGTGATAGATGTTTGTCTCACCGATGCTTTGGCTGTTGTCGGTATGACTCTTGGAAAAAGGTGGTCTTAGGGTAACATGGAGGCTTCGGTAAGAACTCTTCGCGATGGATGAAGTCTCGCCAATGGTAGGACATTTCGAAGTAACATGGTTGTCTCAGTATGATCTCTTGGAGAATAGCGATAGTCTTGCCAATGGGAATACTGGTGTCGATGTGACTTTTGAACATCGGTATGATCTTTTGGAAAAAGTGGTAGTCTCACTGACTATCATGAGCTCGGTATGACATCTTAGTGATATGGCTGGTCTTGTCGACAGTTTTGCTCAATGAATATCGGTATGACATAAAAATCTATGAGAATCTTAGCGATAGGAGAAATCTTGCCAATAGAGATTCACAAGATGGTTTTGCATTTGGTATAACGTCTTGCCGAAGGTGACGACTCTCTCCGATATCAACAGTTGGGTCTTGTAGCATCGGGGAGACACGGTTAGTGTCTCACTGACATGCGAACATAGTTTGAATGCTTTGACCGATTGGAAGACTATCCTATGTGGTGTGACTTCGACCAATCAGGGAGCAGAATGGGAACCATTGGAAGTTAGACTATTGTGGCCATTCCTATGAGGAAGTTCAATAGACTAGGGATGACATGGATATACTCAAAGATTGAAGTTGATGATTGTTTTCAGCATACAGTTTGGTTAGACGATCAGTGGGATGACCAGTTCAATGAACAGTTGAGTAATTAGTGTGAATTCAATTATGAGAGCATTGTAACTTGAATGTTTTGAACAAGGTTGATCATTGTGTATGTTGTTGTAATTTGGCATTAGAGAGTGAAGCCCGTACTATGTATGTAATTTCATTACTGTAATACAAAGGGTTTTTTCTTGGTGTGGTGGGTTTTTCTCTCATAAGGGTTTTCCCACATAAATCTGGTGTTCATCTGTGTATTTCATTTCTTTGTTTCTGCTATTTCTTTCAAGTGTATCTTAATTGGACTGTAATTAAAAATTGAAAAGCACCTATGCATTCTTCCCTGAGGTTTTGACGTTAGGAGAGTTGTTTCCACACCTTAGCTTTCCTTACAAGTGGTATCAAAGCCTGGCCAGTTGTGTTATCCTTGTGGGTACATTAGGTTTTTTGTGTCAATTTCTATTCAGTGGGAGTCTTGTACAAGTTTGGTAATTTGAATTACAGGTTAATATGGTAAGCACATCAGGAAAGAGTGAAATTGAGAAATTCAATGGCAATAATTTTGAGTTGTGGAAACTTAGAATGGAAGATATGTTGGTTGATCGTGATCTTTGGATTGTTGTGTTTGGAACGAAGCCTACAGGCATGAAGCAAGAGGATTGGGATCTTGCAGATAGAAAATAAAAGGGGCTAATAAGGCTCTATATAGCAGACTTTGTTCTCTTGAATGTTCATGAAGAAAAGACTGCATCTTCCCTGTGGAAAATACTGGCAGCTATTTATCAGGGCAAGTCCTTGGTGAATAAATTGTTCTTGAGGAGGAAGTTGTACTCTTTGAGAATTCAGGAAGGACGGTCCATTGCTAATCATTTGAACAATTTCAACATGTTGATTGCACAGTTAACATTTGTGGGTGTGAAGATTGATGAAGAAAATCGTTGTATGCTATTATTATGTTCTTTGCCCGATTCTTGGGATCACCTAGTGATGGCTATTGGGAGTACAACATCCAATTTTAAGATGGAAGATGTTGTTGCTTCTTTTTTATCAGAAGAGATGAGAAGAAAATATTTTGAGATGGTGAAGGAGGCTCTTTTTGTTAGAGGCGGATCAAAAGAAAAAGGAAAGAAGAAGGACAAGAAGTCCAAATCCAAATCAGAAGGGAGATCAAAGTATCTTGGCAAGAAGTCCAAGGTGAAGTGTTGGAATTGTGGGCAACCTGGTCATGTCTGAAAGGATTGTAAAGAGGAGAAAAAGAAGAAAAAGAATTCTTCGGACAATGATTCATCTCAGAGTGATGCAGATGCCTTCATTGCAGCCTTGGCTATTCAAGCATCAGATGATGTCTGGCTAATTGATTCTAGAGCATCTTTCCACATGACATCTCATAGAGACTGGTTCATGAAGTATGAAAAATACAATGGTGGAAAGGTGTATTTGGCAAGTGATTCATCTCTGGGAATTGTTTGTCGTGGAAGAGTCAGAATTCAATTCTCTGATGGAAGAGTGAAGGGAATCAATGATGTAATGCATATACCAGATCTGGCTCAAAATTTACTTTCTGTTAGTAAGCTAAATGATATTTTAGTGCAAGTCACGTTCTCTATAAATGGTTGCAAGATGACTAGAGGCTCAATGGTGCTAGCAAGAGGTGCTCATATTGGTACCTTGTATAAGCTGGATGCACATGTTGTTCAATGAAATAGTGTCTCTGTAAAGTCACAGAAAGCTACTCATGGAGGAAAAGAGGAAAAATTTCCTAATGGTGTAAACTCTATGGAAGCTAAACTTCTAGTAGAAAAGACTATGCTTTGGCATCATAGGCTAGGCCACATTGGAGAGAAAGGTTTAAAAACCTTGAAGAATAAAAACCTGGTTGAGGGGCTTGAAGATTGCAACCTCGAATTCGAGTTTTGTGAACATTGTATATATGGTAAACAACACCGTGTTTCATTTTACTCCAGTCCTCACAAGTCTTCTAGTTTACTTGATTACATTCATTCTGATGTTTTTGGTCTAGTGAATGTTCCTTCTTTGTCTAAGTCTAAGTACTATGTATCATTCATTGATGATTATTTGAGAAGAGAATTTGTTTATTTTTTGAAAAGTAAATTAGAAGTGTTTAGTCAGTTTAAGGAATTTAAAAACCTTGTAGAAAATTAAACTGGAAGAAAAATAAAATGTTTAAGGACTGATAATGGCAGTGAATTTTGTTCTGATGAATTCAAGAGGTACTACAAAGATCATGGGATTAAAAGACATAAAATTACACCTTACACTCTGCAACAAAATGGAGTTATAGAAAGTTTCAACAGGACAGTGATGGAAAGAGCACGAAGTATGCTGAGTAGTGCTAGCTTGGAGGAGAAGTTCTAGGCTGAGGCAGTTGCTACAGCGTGTTACTTGATAAACCGTTCTCCTAATTCTGCTCTTCTTGAGAAAACACCTTTGAAAGCATGGTTTGGAAAGAAGCCCTCTCTAAGACACATTCCAGTATTTGGTTGTGAGGCATATGCTCATGTGCCGAATGAGAAAAGATCTAAATTAGAGAACAAGGTTGTCAAATGTATTTTTATTAGTTATAGTGTTGGCATAAAAGGATACAAGCTTTGGAATCCTGATACGGAGAAGGTTTTATACAGTAGAAGTGTTATCTTTTGTGAGCTAAAGCCTTCTACCTTGGATCTGCAGTCAGAGAAAAAATAAAAAAACAAAAAGGAAGTAGTTGAAATTCCTCCAACACCAAATAAAGAGGAATTGAAAATTCAAAATGTACCTAAAACTGAGGAGAGCTCAAGTAGTTCTAAGATTTCTAATGAAGAAGAACAACCTCAGCCTCAACAAGTGAGGAGGTCAACTCGTGGAAGAAAGCAACTTGATAGGTATGGGTTTTCTTTGATAGATTCTACTTGTGCCTATGCTTTAATTTCTAGCACTGATAAGCGTAGGACTATCAAAGAGGCATTTAGAATGTCTTATTCAAACTCTTGGTTGGAAGACATGAATGAAAAAATGGCATCATTAGAAAAGAATGATACTTGGAGTTTGGTGCCCTTGCCTGAAGGCAGAAAAGCTGTTGGCTACAAATGGGTATTTAAAAAGAAAATTGGTCTAGATGGCAGTGTGGAAAAGTATAAGGTGAGGTTGGTTGCGAAGGGTTATTCCCAGGTAGAGGGAATTGATTATGGGGAGATTTTTTCTCCTGTAGCTAAGTTGACATCTATCAGATTACTTTTGTCACTTACAGCAACGTATGACTTAGAGGTTGAACAGACGGATGTGAAGACATTTCTTCATGGTGATCTTGAAGAATAAATTTATATGTCCCAGCCTGAGCACTTTATGGAGAAAGGTAAAGAAAAATTGGTTTGCAAGTTGAAAAAATCTTTGTATGGGTTAAAGCAGTCTCCTAGAATGTGGTACTAGAATTTTGACACTTTTGTTTTGTCATTGGGATTTGTAAGATCAAAATCTGATCATTGTGTGTATTTCAAAGTTGAAGGTGATCGAGTTCTTATTATTTCTCTCTATGTTGATGATATGTTGTTCATAGGCAATAGTAAGTTAATGATTTCTGATCTTAAGTCTCAGTTATCTGCAAAGTTTGAAATGAAATATCTTGGTGCAGCAAGGTATATTCTGGGAATGGAAATAACCGGGACAGGAATAGTAGAAAAATTTGGCTTAGTCAGAGTAAGTATATCAAGACTGTTCTAGAGATTTTGCATGAATGATTGTGCACTAGTTGTTCCAGTTTTGCAGGGAATGAAGCTATTTGTTGAAGACTGTCCAAAATCTCCTACTAAGATGGAGGACATGACCAGTGTACCTTATGCTAGTGTGGTTGCCAATCTAATGTATGCAATGGTCTGTACAAGGCCATACATTGCCCAAGCAGTGGGAGTACTTAGTCGGTTTATGGCTAATCCTGGAAGGACACATTGGGATGCTGTGAAGAGAGTGTTCAGATATTTGAAGGGAACTTTAGAATATGCTTTGTGTTACCATGGGAATTTGGTTGAATCACAAAGTACTCTCAGCATTTGGGGTTATGTGGATTCTGATTGGGCAGGGGACATTGACAGCAGGAGATCCACTAGTGGATATATTTTCATGATGAATGGTGGTGCAGTTAGTTGGATGAGTAAGCGGTAGGCTATAGTCACTTTTTCCACTACAGAGGTAGAATACATGGCAGCAACACATGCCTATAAAGAAGCAATCTGGTTAAAACGTTTGTTTTCTAACATTAGTTTTGATGCAGAGAAAATAACAATTTATTGTGACAGTCAGAGTGCTATTTTTTTGGCAAAAAATCCTACTTTCCATGCCAGGATGAAACATATAGATGTACAGTATCATTTTGTACAAGATACTCTGGAGAATGTTGTAGATGCATTGACAAAGTCAGTGAGCACAAACAAGTTCAGGTGGTGTGCCAATTTGATGGGCCACAGTTCCCATGAATTTCAGTAGTTTTGTTGTGCTCTAGAGGTGCCTATGTGATCTTCATCAAGTGGGAGATTGTTGAAATATTGTGCCTCAATCTCACAGGCTGAAACCTCTGAAAGAGCCAAGTTGGTGTGACATCCTTATTGTGTGGTCAACTCGTAGTTTTGCAACCTTGTGGAATTCTTAGGTCGCCAAGACCTTGTTACTATCTTGCCGACTAGAGCTATTGCTATGACATGTTGGTCGCTATGAAATTTTCTATCTCTGATTACCTGAGATGACCTCTTACCGACGAGTTGGTGTCTAAAGGTTATCGGGGAGACTCATGGTGACTGATGTTATCAGGGAGACTCTTGGCTGAAATTTTTGCTTCGGTATGAAGAATTAGTGATGTGAGATGTCTCGCTGATAGTTATACACTTGGATTCATCAGGGTAACATAAGGGTTCAGTAAGAACTCTTGGCGATAGATGTTTGTCTCACCGATGCTTTGGCTGTTGTCGGTATGACTCTTGGTGAAAGGTGGTCTCAGGGTAACATGGAGGCTTCGGTAAGAACTCTCAGCGATGGATGAAGTCTCGCCGATGGTAGGACATTTCGGAGTAACATGGTTGTCTCGGTATGATTTCCTGGCGAATAGCGATAGTCTCGCCAATGGGAATATTGGTGTCGATGTGACTTTTGAACATCGGTATGATCTCTTGGTGAAATTTGTAGTCTAACCAACTATCATGAGCTTGGTATGACGTCTCAGTGATATGGTTGGTCTTGCCGATAGTTTTTCTCGATGAATATCGATATGACATAAAGATCTATGAGACTCTCGGCGATAGGAGAACTCTTGTAAATAGAGATTCACAAGATGGTTTTGCATTCGGTATAACCTCTTGCCGAAGGTGACAACTCTCGCCGATATTGACAGTTGGGTCTTGTAGCATCGAGGAGACACGATTAGTGTCTCACCAACATGAAAACATAGTTTTAATGCTTTGACCGATTGGAAGACTATCCTATGTGGTGTGACTTCGACCAATCAAGGAGCAGAATGGGAACTGTTGGAAGTTAGACTATTGTGGCCGTTCCTATGAGGAAGTTCAACAGACCAGGGATGACATGGATATACTCAGAGATTGAAGTTGATGATTTTTTTCGGCATATAGTTTGGTTAGACGATCAGTGGGATGAACAGTTCAATGAACAATTGAGTAATCAGTGTGAATTCAATTCTGAGAGCATTGTAACTTGAGTGTTATGTACAAGGTTGATCATTGTGTATGCTACTATAATTTGACATCAGAGAGTGAAGCCCGTACTCTGTATGTAATTTCATTACTGTAATACAAAGGGGTTTTTCTTGGTGTGGTGGGTTTTTCTCCCGTAAGGGTTTTCCCACGTAAATCTGGTGTTCATCTGTGTATGTCATTTCTTTGTTTCTACTATTTCTTTCAAGTGTATCTTAATTGGACTGTAATTGAAAATTTAAACGCACCTCTGCATTCTTCCTTGAGGTTTTGATGTTAGGAGAGTTGTTTCTGCACCTTAGCTTTCCTTACAGAAGTTCGGATCTCATTTTTGTTTTATCCATACTTGACAAGTTACAAATATGCTACCGGATTTTCTTTGGTTTTCCTGGGCTGCATTGTGAGGACAAAAACCCTCTGTCATTGGGCTAATTTTTGTGGTGAAATATCCACCATAGTCAGATGTTGGTGCTAGTTCACAATTTATTTCTATAGGAGCTACAAAGATTGATCTATAGAGAAGAAAAGACAAAAATATTTTAGTATTTTTAGGATTTTCTGGTGTGCTTTCATTTTGCTTCAGTTTGGTGTGAATTTATAATTTTTGGAGTGATTTTCTATATTTTCTAGGTGTTTCATTTTACTGGACCTAAATCTGGTTTTTAACTTATTTCTCTCTGATGGCTTGAACATTCAAAATGGGTATTGGTTTGATGAAAGGAAGATTGAGAGGCAATTCCAAAGAGTGCTTGCTCATATTTTTTGGTGGTGTTGTTTATTTTTAAAGGGAAATCGACTTTAGAGGGGAGCCTCCCTCTTCCTCCTAAAAACCCTTGTTTGAGGTCTGCATAAGTGGAAATAGCTTCAGTTCTTTTGGCACAACAAATAGTAGGCCTAGACATTGGAGGATAGGAGGGAGATTGAAGGTTTAATCTTGCAACATTTTGGTGCTATCTTTGGAACTTCTTGCTATTGTATTAGCCTTGTATCAGGTTTGAAAATTCTTGTAATACTCTATTTTATAACTGAAAATGAATATTAATTGATGCTTGTTGAAGTTCTATTGGAAGCAATGTAATTTGGATTTCCTTATTGTTTCTATCAATTCCTCTATAATGTATGCAACTTATAACACATTGCAATCACACTCTAAATTGGAAATCAAACTCAAACACCATCATTGAATAAGCACAAATTACAAATAACAAATTGGTATTGTTTTTTTTTTAAAAAGGGGTGATATCTTACACATTCCTACCCAATGGTAGTTAATCACTTTCTCAATCTATGCCATGTCATGAAACATCCAATCTTCAAATACTAAAACATTCTCCAATCCCATCACCATGTTGAGAAGAGTAATCATGTCATTGTAATCCATCTTAAAATCACTTTTGTGTACTTGCTTGGGTAGCTTAGAATAATTGGGTTTGGGCTTGTGTATCCAAGACTTATTCATTATCTCTAATGCGTCATCTGGGTCATCAGCATAGAACTTATTTGCTAACTCCATGTTAACTTTCACCAACATATGATGTGAAGCAATGTTAAATGCCTCTGCTATTAACTCCTTTATCAAGTTAGCCATTATTTTTCCTTGGGGTTCCACTATCACTCTTTTATCTGAATCATATTGCTTGGCACACTATATAATCAATTCTAGGCATTGTACTGAGGGAGGAAATTGAGTTGCTTGAGATAGTCCTATATTCACCAATCTTCTAGTTAATAGAGTAGGAGCATTTCCATACATCCTTTTTTTGAAATCTTCATAATCAACATGTTGCATGTGTAATAACTCATCCTTCTTTATTACATAATTAACATTATTGTATTTGACATGTGAATATATCCCAAATTAAATTCATAACTAGTGGATAAAGTCAATCATAGCTACACATGTCCATTTAAAATGAGTCATTGATCCATATATTCATTTCAAAAATCAAATTACAATATCCTATTAAGGCCAAAATGTCATTACATTGTACACTTTACATCAAATACATGAATGTATTACATCAAGTTACATCTTAGACTAAATAGTCTTATGAAAAACTAAGGTTCTTCTTTGATGCTCACCTCCACTAGTGGATGAGAACATGGTTGAAGCACTTTACCACCCAACCACAAAGCTTACGCTTCCCCAGTATTCTTCTAACTTGAAGAATTCCGAACCCTACATGGAAAATTTAGCAAGAGAACAATTTGCAAGGTGGAATCTGGTGTGTACCCATACATCAACATGCAATTTCTATCTACAAGTTAGAAAAGAAAATGAAAGATCTATGCTAGGAATAGTAGATAGTGAAGTCACAGAGTTCATACATACAAAATGAATTGTATTTCTTGGACAAGCATAATTAAATGTATTGCAACAACAACAAACAATAGGTTTTGGTAAAGAAAACTTATACTCTCTGAACTCCATTTTGACACCCATCCCAAAAGGTAACTTTCTACTATACATGATCTCATAACAGCTATTTACCCTCTAGCACCATCTACCCTGAGGTGCTCTAGTCAACTAAGGTATCATTGTTTCATTCAAGAATTAGAATATTCTTTCACATATGTCTTCAAAATAAGAATCAGATTACTAATTTACTTCCTAATCATAAATCAGATTTATGATTCAATAGAGTAATTCAACAATCAATCATATCATTCTTATGACTATTATATACTTTTCATCATAAGCATTTTAAATTTAAAAATGAACTAAGAACAAAACAACGTATGTTACAAGTATGTGTATGTATATAGATGAAGTCTATATGCATAGACATATGTCCCTACTTAATTTTTAGATTTGTGTACACATTCTGGAATAATTCATCAAATCATATTGCAATCATAAAATAGTATTCCATTTGACGTTTCTTTTGTCAAAAATAAAGAATCGGAACAAGTCTATGTTAACAATTTCTGTAATGCCCCGTCTTAATAACCTAAGAATGTTGCAAATGTGTTATAAAGGTGTAATAATTTTTTTTTTTACGTAATAATATTAAGTTAATTAATTGCATACATTCTTAGGTTAAACGATGTTACACTACTTTGAGTTTTCCATAAGTGACTTAAGTATTTCGCATTGCACATAATCAATATTAATATAAAGATAAACATTGCATAACATAAATATTTCCATTCAAGATAACATAATAAAGTACATTCATGTTTTTCCATACATTGCATTTGATAAGATATACAATACTCATCCATCTGATGAGGTAGTTAAAATAATAGTTACATTTTACAAATGATCACCTCACAACATGGAGGGATGTTTTTACAATACAAATTTATAATATACAATGATGAAAGTACACATAAGATCCAAGTGCGAGCTCTCCATCCATGAAGCTCTCGATGCCATGATCAAACTGGGGACCCAACGGAGTAAGGTGCACGTTCCACCCCCCATGCTAGGAGATAGCAATAAGGTTACCTAGACCCAATCTACTAACCCTAGACACTAGTACAAACAATCTATTGGTTACATTGCTTCCAGATTTTGACAATTGATTTGAAATACAAATGCAAGGTTGACTGTTATTCTAGGTGGAGTGTCATCACAATGATGCAAAGGTTACCCTGGTGTTTCTTCCTAGGTTCCGGCCCCCAATCCTTGGGTTACCCTGGTAACCTCTTACGAAACCGGGCCCCTATTGCATACTGTTGCGGAATCGAATGTCTCTTAAGGAAACGAGACACTGATTTGCCATTCCAGGCCTTCTCATCTTATACTCAAGACTATGGAAGCTCAAGAGTCATAAGTGAGGCATGTACATCTTGTTCAGTGTTTTGGATCTAACTACTGTGTTATTTAGTTATCATTGAATTACTAACTATTTGTAAGTTACCCTGACACCATTGTGTCTATCGGCTCTTACAAATAGCCATTCCCCTAAACATAACAAGGATAAACTATGTTTTCTTAACTAAGGTATGCAAAGTGTACAGAAGTATAACATGAAATCTTACACTTTTAAAATAAACAACAATGAATATAATCAAGCGTCCAACCACCACACAAAAACCATGTACACAACCTTGGCTATCTTAAGAATATAAATTTAACCAACACAATCCCCAATTATCGGTAGGTCTGGAAGACTTGTTCAACAATAACATTTCCCATTTGCCCCAATAAAATAACCCAACTTAACGCAAATCAGGAAAAATAAACACCTACCATTTGGATCTACTAAATCCATTTGACAATAATTTTAAGGAAAATCAATCAATCAACTAATTTATAATTTATTTCTTTTTAATATTTTCTCAAATTCACAATACATAATATTCTATAATTTTCTCAATCTAAATTTTCGCATGCATTATAATTTAAAAACATTACAAATCATTTTTCCTTAATAAATATAATTATATACATTAAAAAAATAGATAAATAAAACAAATAAAACATATTCAATATCATATATATATATATATATATAATATTAAATAATATTAAATTTGAATTACACAGGGATTATAAAAAAAATCTGAAATTAACACAAACTAATATAAAACGAAATCCGAAATGAAATATAAGGATTTATTTTTTTAACGAGTAGGGTTTAATGGCCGCCAGTTCGGCCCTTACCCAGCCATGGCCTCACAGCCACGGCTGGCGTGGGTGGGGCTGTTTCCATAGCCCTTCCCACAAGGATTGGCTGTGGACGGTAGTGCTATGCGCTGCCCTCCACAGCACCTCCCTGTTGGGAGTCGGCTGTGGGGGAAACAGTAACCCCCGCGGCCCTTTCTAATTTTTTTTTTAAAAACAAAACTTTCATAAATTTTAAAATCGCGTACAGCGATTTTCTAAGAAAACAAATACTTCTTTTTTTATATAATTTTATTTAAAATTGCCGTACTACGACGTCTTTTCAAAAAAATGAAATTTTTTTTAAAAAAAAAATTTAACAGGAAATGCATAAAAAATTCAGACGGCGTTTTAACAGAAATATTTCTATAATATTTTCAATCAAATTTATATATATATATATATGAAGAATATTAAATTCATACAGGAATTTAATTAAAGAGTAAGATAAATTTTCAAAGGACTTAACAGTGGAAATATTGGGGAAATTTTTACAAATTTCTTCAAAGGTTTCATAGAGTATACACACAACAAATCTAAATTCTTTTCACAAACTTTTCATTTAAACACAACAAAATATCTACAGATTCTTTCCTTTCCAATTCAAACAAAATAAATTTTAAAGAGGATTACCTGAATTCCTTTTGCTATCTGGTGAAGAAACCCTTGTAGCCTCTCTTGCCTGTAGCTACCAAATCCTCCCCGAGAACCAATTCCAAAACAAACCAAAGCCAAAGATCTTCCAATTCCAAAATCAACCAAAAGCCAAAGATCTTCCACAAATTTGCAATAGAAGCATTTACCAAAAGTTTTTACAGAGCGAAAACCAATTTCCCGTGAATGAAAAAGACATCCTCTGTAATTTCCTGAGATCCAAAGTATCCTCTCCGTAACAAATTTTCAACAACCCCAAAGCAATAATTTCACTGGCACACATGTCGAGAAGTGGTTATGAAAATATCCTCTCCACTTCTCGGCAATCTTGCTAATTCCCTTTTGCATGCCATTTTCAATTTTATTTAATTTAATTTTTTTTAAAATCAATTTTCCATTCACATGCATTTTATTTCAATTTTCTATTTTTTTTAAATGCAATATAATTTACACACTTAATAATTTAATATAATTTATTTATTTATTTAATTAAAATATTTTAATCTTTTTAAGACCAACTATTTAACCAAATAAGCTAACTAATGAATTAAATTATCAAGTAGGTAAATTTCAACCACATTTAACATTAATTAAATAACAATAATTTAAAACACAATAACTAACATTAAAAATTAACCCAATTTATCTTTCAACAATTTTATCCAAATAGAAAATAACGATACAACCTATGACTCAAAACTGAAAACAGACAATGTACTAAGACTAGGGTTAAAGACTAGACTAGGGTAAACCAGACTACTATCTCTCGATCAACGTTTCCGTTGAGTCTTGACACGCTCAGACCTGATTACATAGGTGGAGTCGGTGTCATGTACTTGCAAATCCTGCAACCAAGCAAATAACATGCATACAAATATATATATAAAAACATTAAACAGACACACCGTGTGGAGAAAATCACAGATATCGCAGGGCACTAGCAAGCGAGTGATATGATTCCGTTCTCCACACCAATATACTTCACAGTAGACTGACGAATAAATTATCAGTTAGTCCATCATAAACATATACATAGCAATAACAACTGAAGATAACATCTACGCTAAATCATATCATGTCTAAAAACAATAATCATCAAACAAAGTATCATCATGTCACAGAATAATCCACTATCGCTCAAAACCAGCGATCGTAATATCTAAACAAAACATCATAGGTCTAACAGTATGAAAGCATAGCAACAAAAAGCATAAGCATAAACAGAGGGGTACTACAATTTCACACATATTGTTATTGCATTCTCACAACTTTGATACTCTAGCATTCTTTTTTACATATGAACTTTCATCATTTAAACAGAACAATTACTGTTTCCTACTAAAAATTTATAAGACAAGTTGTTTACATATGAACATTCATTGTTTTAATAGAACAAGTATTGTTTCCTACTAAACAGTTATAAAACAAAAATTTTACATATTAGCATTCATTGTTTACAACTATTCAAAGTTGTTCCAACTAAACAATTCAATGAGCAAGCCTATTTACATCTATAAAGATAATCTTAACAACAAAATAGTGTCGTTTACAAAATATTATACACTCTTTACATCATTGCAATATTGTTTCAGACTAAACAATTACATTCAATGATAAAAAAATATCATTTTCCAACAGAACATTCATTGTTTGTAATTATTTATTTTTGTTTCAAGCTATTTAGAATCTAAACGGAAACATTACATTTAATTGTTCACTATTTTAAAATAAAACAGGTTTTTCCACAATGAACTAAAAATAAACAATGTTGTTTTGCTAGTAACAATATTATCTACAACTTCTCATTTGTCAATTCTCAAGCAATCCAAGAGATTTCTCTAACAAATCAAATAGCCCAGTTTCATACATAAAAAAAAATATCTAATATTTAGATCTTGAATAGCTTTCATATCTGAAATTCATTGTGCAACTTAATAATGTAAAGAATCTAAGTTGTACATGCTTGTCGAGGTAAAACTTAAACAAGTATTTCAATCAATAGAAATACATGGAAGTTTTGAGTTCTAGAAGAACTCATGCCTTTTCAAGTTTCAAAAAACATTCACAGGTCACTCTAAATCAACCATTCATATTGGTTTGGTGCATTTCTTTCTTAGCAACAATAACATGCACAAATTCGAGCTTAAAGACATGTTGGTTTCACCAGTCAAAATCAACATGCATGAATTTTAGTTACAAGGGAACAACCCTTCAATCTTATAGATTGAACCCTACTTAGATTTGTTGAATTTAAATAAGGATTTCACTACCTTTCTCACTAGAATATGGCGGCATTATAATACATATAATACAATTTGAGCATTTGTTTTAAATAGTAGCTATTTATTGGCCTAGCCAATATGGAGAATATGATACATATAAAAATAAAACAAGGATTGATACCCTTTTCAGGGGATTGATGGTCGATCCATACTAATTTTTAATCATCACAAAAATACAGTGAATCAAAATAGAGATTATGAATAGCCATCCAATGGCTAGCACAGAAGTGTGAACTTAAGGAACTGTCATACTTTTGTAACTCTAAGGCTCGACCTAGCTATGAAAGCTAGTCGTAAGGATTCTCAATGAAATGCATACAATACTGGTCATCGGTCAAGTGTCCCAAAACAATGGTTGATGCCACATTACTCAGCTCAAGGTCATCGTTATTTAACATGAGTACATTTTATAGTTTAAATGATTCAATTGATAAAATGGAAGAGTACCATTTCATATGATGAGGAAAAATGATAAAATAAAATTGATTTTTCTTTCTAAAGTAATTGATTTACCCGATAAATCAAGATTTGTGTGAGTCTTCCTTTTATTTTTCCCTCACCCATGAGCTCTCTTTGCTTTTTCCTTCAAGCCAACAACTTTCTTCTCCGTGCTTTTTTTCCCACAACATTGTGAATTAAAAAATGGAAAAAACATTATTCTTTTGCATGTCATTGGCGATGGCATTATTGCCTTATTGTCAGCCACTACTTGTTTAAATATTTCCATTAATCTAGTGGAAGACCATGTACCTCATGATCTTATTTGATTTCAATAGTATGATATTAGAATATTATCAGTTATCGATTTAAATTTTGATGAGAATAGGAATATGTATACATATATATGTATATGTATATACATATGTATGTATTTATATGATTTCTTTCATATTTATCATTTTCATTCTTCATTTCAACATATGTATATATATGTATGTATGTATTCACATTTATTTAAATACATGTATATATATATATACATTCTTGTATAAATTGTTTGTTTGGGAAAGCTTATAAGTTCCATATACCATCTTTTAAATTAAGAAACTTTAATTTCATCTCGAGCGTCCATATATATAAACTAAAAGAATTCATTTTCACTTAATTTTCACATAATGAAATCTCTTATCCTTTTTAATCATTATTTTCAATACTTTCTTTTGTTTTCTTCAAAACACAAAGTTTGAGTAGACAATTTAATGTACATGTGACACCCCTCCGATTTGTCATGTTTTCTTGACAGCTTAGATACTTTGTTAGACTTTATTTTATGTTATTGTTATTCTATCGTTGATAGTGGAGTGATGATAGACTATATTGATGTGATGACACATTATATGCACAGTGATTATGTTTAATATGCTTTATGTTTGCATAGATGCTTAGTTGTGATGACATTGTTATATAGGCTTATTGTAGTTTAATTGATATATTATCTCGTCAGTTGATGTGACATTGTATTGGTGAAGAGAATGGCATTACATCACTCGCTTGTGAGGGCCCTATGATTTCCGCAATTCTCTCTTCACGGTATGTATAAATTACTATTTGTATACATGTACGACTCTTTCTTGTGTTGTAGGTTTGCAAGTACAGGACAACGACTTCACGTGGTTTCATAGGTCTAAGTGTGTCCACTACTCAACAGTAATATTGGGAGATAATAATGGGCTACCTAGTCATACATTTACCCTAGTACAGTGTGTCGTCAGTTGAGTCTTGGTCGTATTCCTTATTTTTATTGTTTTGGGTATTTTATTATTGTGCAATTTAATTTTATAGATTAAATGTATGTTTGATTTAAATATTTAATTAAAGGAAAATTATTATGGTGAAGGCTTTAGAATAAATAAATAAATTATTTAGTTATGTTATTAAAAAAAAAATTTATTAAATTATATGGGAATTAAATAAATAAGATTATTTAAATTTGTTGAAATATATTAATTGTTTTATTTTATTTTAAATGCATGAGGTTGGAAAATATCTGAGGCTGTTGAGTGAAAAGATATTTTGTTGGGATAATTGTGAGTTAGAAATTTGTTATATTATTGTTGTAAATTGATTCTCAGAGGAAAATATTGGAAAAAAGGGAAGGAAGTTGTTTCATGGGAAGGGTTTTGGTTTTTGGTTGAAAATTGGTGAGGAATTTGTGGATCTCTCTGGGGATTTTATTTTAGAATCTTGTTGTAGAAATCTTGGTTGTGGTATTGTTGTGTTTTCTGGAAGTGGCAAATTTACTGGAGGAAGCTTTGGCAACATTGGCATTTTGAAGCTATAGAGAAGCTTGGCAAAAATTCTTGGGGCATTAGTTCTTCTAGAATAGGTTCCTTTACTATTTTTGTGAATTTTGAATTGAAAAGTTATTTATATTACTGTAATGCAATTTGGAAAAGGATAGGAAAATATTTTCAATACTGTAGAAGTTCTTGTTTCTTTCATTTTTAAAATATTGCCTAAAAGGGGAACCTCTGTAGAAAATAATTAAAAATCCTCTGTGTAATTTGTTCATTTGAAATAGATTGATACAAAAGGAATTATAGATCTCTGTAGAAAATAATTATTCTATTTGGTTTCTTATTTCTTTTAATTGTCTGGGAAAATGAAATCTCTGAGATTTCCTATAGAAAAATTCTTATGTGAAATTTATTTGCTCAACTTGAACTAGTGAATGGATTAATTTTATGTAAATATATATATATACACATATATATTGTAATATATATGTACATATACATATATATATATATATTATATAAATTATTGTATTTAACTTAGTATTGAAAATTCCCTGAGGAAATTTTATTTTCAAGCGATATTATGTAAAATCATCATACGGTGAATTAAATTCATTGTTGAAATTATATATATATATATAATCATAGATATGGAGGGGGCATTGGGAATGAATTCCCATCGCCACCTATGTATTGTAGGTGGGGACGGCCTGCTGTGGTAGTGTCATCCACACGTATGTGGGGAAGGCGCTGACAGAGTCAGCGTCTCCCACAGTCTTCTCTGTTGCATAGTTTGTACAATGTGTATGCTGTGAAATTCGTACATGGGATTTCTTTGTTAAATTATATATATATATATATATATATATATATATATATGTATATTATACATATAATATATAATATACATATTATTTGTAATATGTATTTTATGTTTTATGTGTGTGTGTATATATATATAAATATATATATATATGTATTTATTTATTTTATTTTGGAAATTGCATTGTATTTATTTTAAAATGGAATTTAGGAAAATTATAATTAATTTTATAATTAAATAATATATATTTAAATGTAGTTATTTAAATTGTTTTATTAGAAGTTAGTTAATGATTTTTAAAGGAATATTAAATGGTTAAGTGCATGCAAGCACCAGTTATTATTTTATAATAAAGTGATTTTATTAGTAAGACTGAGATTTGTGTTTATCTATATTTGTGGATTTGGAAACTGAATTTTTGTTTTAATCACTATAAATTTATTGAATGGAATTATGTTTAAAAGGTTTATTTTAAATATGCGATTTTGATTAGTTTGGATTTAGGAAATCCGAATGATAGCATTTCTTTAATTGCTAGAAGTTGTATTTATAAAAGTACATGTTTCTGTAATTGTGTACTAGGGGGAGTATTTGATGTTGTGGAAAATCTAGGTCTTCCATAGTTGTAATTTGTGAAAAGGGGGTTGATGTAATTTTAGTTCACCCTTTGAGTTTTCTTGGGTAGTGCACATATTTGGATTCAGAATTGGACATCCGTAGGAGATGTGTTACCTTTTGAGGTGTATTGGTTATTGTTGTCAATTTTAGTGCACTATCTACCCTTGGCATGTAGTTTGAGTTATGTGTTGTTGATAGGGGAGTGGCTCTCAGTGAGGGTCGGGACACAAAGTGGTCTGAGGAAAACTCGTGTGGGAGTCAGTTTAACCAGTGGAAATTAAATAACCTATTTTTAGGGGTATGGGTAGCTTAATACATTAACTTTGTAATTTAGCCTCGCTTATTGGCTCAAGGGCTTGTGTTAGACTTGAGATGAGTCGGGAAGGCCTAGAATGGCAAGTTCATTATCTTGTCTTCTTGAAAGATAATTGATTCCACACTGGTTTGCATGTGGGGCCAAAGCTCGTAAGAGGTTACCAGGATAACCCTAGAGGGGGGCTGGGACCTAGGAAGATCTCCTTTGGATAACCAATGCAACCATTGTGATGACACTCCTCCTATGACAACAGTCAGTTTATTGTATTATGTTTGTACTTGATTCTGTGATTCTGGAAGCAACGTGACCATTGTTCTTATTTACTTGTACTATGATTATTTTGTATGTTGCCTGTGTCTAGAGGTAGTAGGATTTTCTTGGATACCTTTTACTATCTCCTGGCATGGGGGTTGTGCCTATGGGTATCATATGGTTGGGTGGCATGCCTCTTCACTGTTGATTTCTCTTCTTGTTAGTGATGGCGAGATCTTCTTGATCGAGGAGCTTGTGTGGTTCTCTAGAGTTGTTCTTCTCTTTCTTCATTGTAACTGTGGATCATTATGTATTATTGTAATACCTCATTTGTATCGAGGTGAACCTTTGTGATGTAATTGTAATAATATTTATGATCTATTCATTATTGGATTTAATGGTGTATGGAATGTTATGTTGTGTTGTATCTATGGAAATATGTTCAATACATTTCGATGTGTTAGAATTATCTTGCAATGGTTTAATGCTTTGTTGTATGTTGTATCTTGAGTTTAATATTCATATGGTATGGTTGGTTTAAATTTTATAAGTAATGGTGTTCACATGTAGACATTTTGCGTAGCCTAGAGGATGTATGTGGTTAGAGTAGGATACTTTACTCCTCTTGTTTTACCTTTTAAGAAAAAAATTAGTTGTGCTTCTACAGTGTTGCATCATCCTCTAGGTTGTAGGATGGGGTTTTAAACTACAAGCCATTCATTTTCAATCACTGAAACATTTCAAGTCATGAAATTACATTCTTCTATATATGCAAAATAGTTCAAATTCAAGTCATCATGCCATTTGTAGTGTGTGCACCCAGATTCCAACTAGCTTACCATTCAATCTAGGTAAACAATCCTACTTAAACCATGTTCTCATCCTTCAACATGTCACCCCTACAACTACACACACTTGCACTAGAAAATTGATCAATAACGTTCAATTCTTGAAAACATATAAGATAATTTCTAAAATTTTGTAAAGTCAACATCAGTCAACTTCTTTCATTCAATTTTCAAAAATTTCAAAATTTCCATTTAATATATATTGAATTTCTTCAATAATTCAATTTACCATAATATAATAAATATGTAATAATATTGGGTTATGAAACCATGTTTGTATCTCCAAGCTTCTTCCAGTGAGAAGCAATTTTAGACTCTAGGAGTCTACCCTTGAAATCATATTTCATCTTTTCAGCTCTAGTGGTTGGCTCCTCCTTGATTGGTTCAGTAGATTTTTCTTTAGAAGTCTTAGCCTTGCTAGATTATGCCAACATCTGGTTTGAAAAAATACCATAATCACTCAAAATGCAAAGAAAAGTTGATAATTATTCATCAAAACTCATATGCAATATGTAACCATTCACAATCCATCATTATAACCCAAGAAATTAGATTTAAAACCCTTAACATCCAAATTCTAGCACATATTGACTTTTTAGGCCTTTCAAGGATTTTAACCTATGGCAGATTTTGGGGAATCCAGACCCTCGAGGATTCTGCAAAGTGAAGTAACAAACTATCCAAAAGATTAATAAACACTATGTAACCTTCCCCTTTATGATGAAAATGTATTTGAAAACTTAAGATCAAATCTTTATAATGTATTTCATACATCCACCATATCACACCACTCAATATAATGAAAATTATGAAAGCTCAAGGAATCTGAGCATAGATGGAATCTACGAAAGACAAATACTTGGGTAACTTGAGGCAAAAAGAATTTAGCAAGGTGCACTACTTTTGAGAAATATGGAGGTAGGAAGATTATGCGAGATATTAACTTTTGGGCTTTGCAAATGTCCAAGGATTTCATGAAAGGGGATATATCGAGGAATCCAAAGCATGAAGGATTATGTGAAGAACATCATTTCGTAAGTTTCTAAGTCCCATGAATTTTATAAAAAGAAATTTATTGGGTTTTCAAACTTCTAAAGGTTCATCAATCATTTCACGTTTAAAAAAACATGATTTTAATTTTACCTTGATCATAACTTCAAAAACAATCACAAAATCACCATCACAACTCAAATTCAAATCTATTTTACTTCAAGTGATTTTGATTTCAAAGCAAACTAGGGTTCAATAGTAATGCACCTGGTTAATCCTCAATTAATGGGAGAGAAACTATATCATTTGATTATGATATTTTAACATAACTCAATGATTTCCTAACTTATATCAATCAAATCAGAATCAACATGATACATATCTTGACCATCCAAAATGTAAACCCTAGCTTACCAATGATGCCTTAATTTCATACTTATATTTTGAATGCACATGGAAAGGAGAACATAATCAATCTCAAAACATAAATGAAATTGAAACTAGATTGAATCAACATGGATCACTCAAAATCCAAATGCAAATCAAAAGAAAACAAGCTCAAGCTCATAATTTTGATGTAAAACACAAAAAGGAATTTGGATTGCAATCATAGGTAAATAGTCACTCAAATCCATGTTAAATTCATAAGAAAATCAAATATCCAATTTCAAATCCCTACCTTGCAACTTAGATGTTGAAACTAAAGCACACAAGTCGCACCAAGAAAACCCTAGTTCACAGTGAATGAAATCTAGACGTTCAATCCAAAAACCCCAATCTTCAATCACATCAGCACTATAAAAGCCCTCAAATATGAAAGAACTCAAAATATCAAAAGCAAAGTAATGCCCAAAAGACTCAAATCACAATATAAATCTATCAAAACATGAGCATTACTGAAATAAGTGAATGACAAGACGTTTTGACAAAGCTTAGGGAATCTGGAGGGTTAAGGATTCTTTGAAAACAAGGGTTTTAGAGAATCTTCCCTAGACCATATTTTGTGAGATAACAGATTTTGGGGATTTCAACTCAGAAAGGATACAGTGAAAAGGAACCTTAGATAATCTAAAAAACCCTATATTATGGGAAAAGAAAAATCTCTGGGATATTGGACCTTCATGGATTTCTTGAAACTTGTCTAGAATTATCCAATTTGATGCTCAAGTGATATTCCAAGGAACCAAATGATCTCAAGTGTAAAATATGAGGCCAATTTTTGAAAAATATACTTATCCAATGTAATAATGTGATTACTATAATTCAAAGATGAGGTAAACCAAAATTCAAAGGACCTATCCCTTAAGGGGAAAAGGCAAAGCCTAAAGCAAAATGAAAGACCAAAAGAAAGCAAAGAGGGTCCCAGCCTCCAGTGGGGCATGTGTGTGAAAATGACACAACAAATGGTGACTCTACTGGGGAAATGATCCTAGAGCATTTCAATGATAAACTAGAATCAAGAACCCAAAATCTCTAATTTTGATCCTCACACTAGGTCAACCATTAAATAAAAAACTTAAAACCACCAGATAATTCAATGCATCACATACTGAAAATCCAAATGTGTGTAGATGTATTAGTTTCCCACCTTAAGTTACCACAAAAAGTTCATTCAGGTTAAGCTACATGAATGATTCTAACTTCAAAAGAAACCTGGATGGAGCTTCATTGCCAATCAGGCATCCATAGCCCTGACAAATTTATCACTATGATTTCCTTGAATGTAAGTCTACTGCAAACCAGCCATCCATAGCCTCGATAAAGATATTCATATCCTCTTGAAAAGTTGATTTTTTGTGATTTTCAATATTTTATGTTTTCCTTTTCTATTTTTTTCTTTTCATTTATTTTCACTTTCAACCTATGAACACTGAAGCTCACACTCAGGGTTGAGATTCATAATGGTGTTGAAGTAGAAATCTAATATTTTTCACTTAACAAGACCCCACAAAATAACCTACAACAACCTCTAGATTCTTAAGATATGTGTAAGATGTAATATTTTAGGATATTCAGAAGTTAACTCATACTAATGACTTATCCTCTTTATACATTCAGACCACGTGACACTAAATGGAGGATCTTCACCATGCATTTCAAAAAAAATTATTAGAGTTTCTCAAAAAAATACTCAAAACAATCCCAAATAGATAAAAATGGAAATTACAGTTGTGTAGGATAAATACTCCGATGAGGAAAATAGGGAGAACCCCCAAAACCAAAACCAAAATGAAAACTAAACCTACACTAACCAAATAAAAATAAAAACAAACAAAGCAAACAAAAGCAACCCTAACCGAAAGAAAGCACAACACCTAAACTAACTATGAATAAGACTGAGCTAAGACAACTCAAGCAAGGAAGTAATGCTTCAAATATTTCCCATTGACTAGCAATGGGACATACTCTCCAATAAGATTCTTTAAGTGTAAAGTATTGTCTCCCAAAATCTAAAAAATTTGAAAGGTCCAAGCCAAAGCTTGTCAAATTTTCCATGTTCCCCTTTCTTCTCATGGGCTTTGTCCCAGTACAAGACCAAATCAAAAATCCTAAAGGCCTTAACTCTCACTTTGCAATCAAACCAAAATTTAACTATTCCTTGATGTTTAGCAAAGTTCTATAGGGCTTCATCTCTCTTTTCTTCCAAATGAAGAAGTTCAACTAGGTAGGATTCAAGATGTTCCCCCTCTTCATAATAGTCATTGATAAACTGCAGAGTGGGAATTCTTAGTTGAATGGGAAAAATCATAGTTGGGTACAATCTGCCCAAAGAGAAAATCGTAGTTTGGTACATGCTAATCCTTAAGGTTTTTTTCAATCAACTTGTGGATGAGGGTCAGTAGGTTCTTATTTGTGGACACAACTAGACCATTACCCTAGGGATAATAATTTGAAGCAAACTTAGGAATAATCCCATAGTCAAAATCCCAACCAAAAAAATTCAATGATGAAAAAGCAAAACCATTATCACATACTAGAGCAAAGGGACATCCAAAATGATTGATAACATATTCTTCAAAAAAAATGATTACCACTTTTGTTGTACATTTTCTACAAGAAATAGCTTCTATCCACCAAGTTTAGTAATCACTAGTGGTTATAATGTAATTGTGTCCCACAAAAGATGGTGGGTTGATTTGACCAATGAAGTCTAGTCCCCACTACGTGAATCCAGTCTTACCTCAACAAGCAGTTGCAATGCAACAACATGTTTCTCCTTGGTGGTATCATTTTGACAAATATGACATGATCTTACTTGGTTATTGAGTATCCTTGAACAAAGTGGGCTAGTAATAGCCTACTCATAAAATTTGATTTGTAGTGGATGGTGTTGAGCCATGACATGTCCCAAACTTATCATGAAATTCAGTCATAACACAAGCTACTTCTTCTTTTCCAAGACAACATAGGTAGAAATCTTCATGGTTCTTCTTATACATCATAGCTCCTTTAAGCATACAACCACCACTTTTTAGACACAAGGCTCTCCTCTACACAGTATTCAAATGAACAAGAAATTTTTGATCTAGCAGGTAACACACAACATCATCATACCATTCATCTAGGGAAACATTGTCAAGATGATATTGTTGTGCCATAATATTTGGACTTGTTTCATCAATTATTTTGGTTAGTGCTTGGCCTCTTACCAACTTCATAGCTTGTATCTCCATGTCATACTCTTGTAGCATTGTTACCCATATAGCTCTTCTTTCACCCAGCTCATTTTGCATCAACAAGAGCTTGATTATTGGATTAGGAACAATTGCAAACACCTTATATCTTAAAATATAATGCCTGAACTTCTTCACACCACAAACTAATTCATAGGCCTATTTATCAACACTAGGATATCTTAATTCAACATCTTTTAGCGGGGCACTCATGAATGCAATAGGGTGTTCATCCCCTTCATCTATTTTTTGTGTTAACATACTAGCACATGAATGTTCTGAGGAAAATCAATATATGTAGAATGGCTTCAAAGTAATCTAGACTTACTAAGATAGGAGCTTTAGTGATTGCTCTCTTTATTTCCTCAAATGCTTGCTTCACCTCAGGATTCCATTCTACCTTAGCATCTTGTTTTAACATTGCATTTAGAGGTTTAATAATTTCAACAAAACTAGTAATTAACTTCCTAACGAAATTGATCTTACCAAAAATAGACTTCATTTCTTTCTTATTGGCTGGAGGCTGAATTTTTAGTATGGCCTAGATATGCTCTAGATCAATAGATATTCCATTTTTTAAAATAACATGACCCAAAAATTTTCCCTCTATAACTCCAAAGAAGCACTTTTTTGGATTCAAGGAGATACCAAACTCTACATTTATGGAATACTCTGCACAAATCTGAAATACGATCTCCTTTCTTCTTTGAAAAAAAATTCAAATCATCCATATAGATAATGATGCACTTACTAATCAAGTCCTTAAACACAATATCCATAGTCCATTGGAAGGTAGCCCCAATATTAATCAAAATGAATGGAATTCTCTTGTATGCAAAGTTTCCCCACTTAGTTGTAAAGGTTGTCTTATGTCTATCCTCGTATTGAACCATCACCTAATTATAACCTGAATATCCATCAAGAAAAGACATCATTTGAGAGCCATTAAGAATCTATTGTACTTCGTCCAATGAAGGAATCAAGTAATTATCTCTCTCAGATGCACAATTCAAATTTCTAAAATCTACACAGTCTAATTTCCCCATTCTTTCTATGCACTGGAACTAGTTTTTCTACCTAAGTAGAATGTCTAACAGGAAAGATGATATGAGAAGATAACAATTTCATTACCTCTTTCTAGATGACAAGTTCAAGTAATGAATTTATTGGTCTTTGTCTCTACCTGAATGGATTTGCATCTAGGTTAAGAGAAATTGTATGCATGATGATTTATGTATCATATGTCTTAATATCTTCATAACTCCATGCTATGATATCTATATATCAATGCAATGCATTGAATATTCCCTTCTCTTTTGGAGTGCAGACTTTTCCAATGAAGACATTCTTTACTTCTTTTGCAGTACCCATGTTGTGAGTATCACACTGATTATCTACTAAATATTTTTTGGCTTACTGATCTTGATCTCTTATTCTATCAAAATCAAAGATTCTCTCCAACTGTACCATACCTCTTGGTATTGTGTTCATCTTTAGATTAATCACTCCTTCCATGTCCAATTATGCTTCTTTTGGTTCTACTTTGACAATAATTTGTGAAGCAAAAAATAATTAACTAGTAATGAAATCCAAAATATGTTTATCATCATAAAATACCTAAAAAATTAGTCACATTATCGAGCACCAATGGATTTGGAGTGAACTCTATTGTGAACCTCTTCAAATCGGACAATGAGAGGGGCTCTAAACTACTCGTGGCTTGAGCTAAAGCATCAGCAATCTGATTTTTGTAATGAGGGATCAACTGAATGTTGAAAGCACCAAATCCTTCTATTAAATCTCATACCCTATGTCTATAATTTGTCATCTGGTGCAAGGGCACTGTGATCATGTTGCTTAAATTGATGAATTTAGGTGTCTAGTTTGAGGTTTTGTGTTTTTGTCACTCATTTGATGTAATAAGGTCAATTGAAGACCATTTGCAATGTTTTGATGTCATGTAGGGTCCATTAGTTGTGTTTTGTAAAGAGTTGTTAAAAGTTGCTTTGCAACATTGTCAAGTTTGTATTATGGAGAGGTTAAATAGTCACCTAATTAAATTTTAGTTGGAGGCCATTGGAAATTGGTTGAAACATGTTAAAATAGCCTCACACACATCGAGGTATGGTTGTTGATGCTTTTGGAGGACAAAATAATAGAAGGATACTATGTTTTCTACAAAAAACTATATTTTATGAAGTTTACCAGTCATGTACGACCCTGTACAGTGGCTTCATGATCTAAAATTTGATGTGAAAGAATACTATAGTGGATATTATTTCATTTGAGAGTTGTGTGATTGATTCTTGTGGTGGAATAAGAGATTTTGAAAGGTTTCTTCTCAGATCGCCAGAAAACCCTCATTTTAAGGGTTTGCAATCTAAAAATGTAAATACCTATCCATACCACCATTGATTTCTAGCCAAAATTGGTGGAATGGAGTATTTAGGTTTTATTTTGATGTTTTTGTTGGTTTTAGGAGTAGGGGATGGAGTTTGCATAGTTTTTGTTCAATCCCTGGCCTAACATCTTCATGTGTTAGGTTTAGGAAAGGTAGAGAATAGGACAATAATTTGTAGAAATCGGTGGATGAATAAACCTATTAAATTGGATGCTATGTGACTAGTGGAGATTGTTGGTGAATATTTTTGTCGTGTAGAGGTCAATTTCCTTGTAGGTGCTTTGGAAAAGTGGCCTAATTGGCCTTGTTTTAGGTGTAGCAGACCTATTTTGAGAAAGTACAAAACAATCATAGTTATAAATGAGGCATATTGAATTCAATCCTAATGGGTACCTAAAAATTTGTTAGTCCAGGGTTGAAATGGCCTTCTCTAAAAGATTCCCTTGAAAACCTAGGTTTGGAGACCTAGTTGATGAAGCAATCAATATTGTGTAAATCACCATTGATTGAGTCTTGTGGTTTGAGAGGTGATTTAATTGAGTCAAATTGTGTTGGTTGAGATAATTCCACCCTTTCTTTGCATCATCATCCTTCTATCATGGCATGAGTATTGTTTCCTAACTTTCTTAACTACCATCTCTGAATCTCCAAAAAATTGCAAAGTCATAACCTTCTTTCTCAAGTCCATCAACAATCCATGTATTAAAGCCTCGTATTCTACCACATTATTTGTATGATGGAACTATAATCTAGGTGTTGCAAAGAATATCTTACCAGTTGGACTAATCAGTTAAAAACTTGCACTAGCTCCATGTTTTGATTTAAAACCATTAAAGTGTAGAGTCCAAAACTTGGTGGGGCATACACCTTTTGAATTTAATGCATAGAGATCACTTTTTGGAAAAGGATCTTCTAAAATATTTTATTGTTTGTCCTTTTGTTCATTCTAGATTTTCTACTTATTTTCTTAGACTACAATTGGATTAATTTGCCTCTTGATTTGATCAATAGCTATCTTGAAAAAGCATCAATAAAACTTTGAGTGTAATGCATCATAAACTCTACACCAATTGGGAAACAAAAATTCCTTAAAATCCATCCTTCCTCCAAGATTTACATGATCCTCAACACATTTTCGGATAAATTCTTGGAAATTTTCTAAAGGATTGATTTGGTCATCACCTTGAAAATCATCAACATCAAATTCTACCAATGCCTCTGTACTATCAAGAGTTTGAGTTAAGTCCTTAGGTGCATCATGGAACATCAAAACTTCCTCTATTCCTTCTATTTCATTTTAATTTGCAGTAGGAACATGATTTGGGTATGTGCAGGATCATCATGGAAAAAATAGGCCCTTAAGTGGCAAAAAATTCAGAAAAATCAAAGTTAGGCAACTTGAAGTAAAAATTTGAGTAAGTTATCTATATTATTTCAAAAATATGGAAGAATAGAATCTGTAGTAAATTGAATGTAGTTTCTAAACTACTAGGTTTCTTTAAAAAAATTAATTCTATTTGGTGAAAATTTGAAATTTCAATGCAATGGTACTTAAATTTTAGGGAAAAAATAAGTAGGTTTTTTTCTGACCACCCTAACCACAATAAAATGATAATATTTTTTTATAATATTTTAGATATAAGTAGAGGACTCATGCCCTAATGTGATGCATATTTTTTTTGTAATCTTTTTCCAAGTAAATAATTAATTATGAATTTTTTATCAAAACTTTTGAAAAAAAATAAAAACTCATATGTCTAACCACCTTAACTTAGTCAAAACTTCATGAAATTATTTTTTTCTTCTTTTAATCCTATATTATGCAAAGCATAGAATGTGACGCATGTTTTAGATTTAAAAAATGTGTTACCATTTAAAATCTATAGATATTTTTTAATCAAAGTCTATCAATCATGACTTTAGTCATAATTTGAATAGAAAATGAATAATAATTACTTGTTTAATTCAAAGTAAAGCATAATTTATATCGATGGAAAGTTGATAATCTCCTTTAAAAACCTTTTTGTTACATCAATTTTCGGTAAAAAAATAGTCGTCAGCCACATACCCATCATATTGCCACTTTTTTTCCCATCATGATCCTGCACATATCCATTTATAATGCCAATTTCATATAAAAACACTTCATTTGTTGTATTTTGATATTCAATTATCATAAACTTCAATTGTCGCTCATGTTCAATCTTGATCTGATTGGGCATTCCTTTCCATGGGAGCCACATATGTGAATGTTTACTAGAAATATATCTACTGAGTGCTCTTGTAAAATCTCTTCCTAAAATCATCCCATATGTATCTGGAATGTCTTCCATGCAAGAATATTAATTATTTGTTGTGCCCTAGGATCTAATGTAACCTACATTGGAATTATATTTAACTCCACAACTATACTCACCTTTGTCTTATCTAGTTGGTAGATTTTCATTGAGAGGGAGTGGAAGTAACACCCAATGCTCTACATACTGAAAATGGCATGACATTTGTCGAGGCTTTAGAATCTAACAAGAAATTGTGCAATTTTTTACCAAATAAATGAATAGTAATAAGAAAAGGAGGAATTTTGAACAGGTTTCCCTTGAGATAGAATCACTGGAGTATCTTCCTAAGCCACTTGATTTTTTTCCTTCTCCTTACTCTTATCCTTAGTTTGCACTTGAATTTGATCCTTTGTTAGCTAATTAACTTGGTCTTTAGCTGGTTGTGGATTTTGATATTTTCCTAGAGATTCTCTTGTAGGAGTATTGAAAGTAACCTTTCTTATAGTAGTATCTTGTGAAGATTTTGAGGGTACAACATCATTCAAATTTCTAAAAGCAAAAAGACTAACATTTACCTTTTTAAGTTCCTCAGTAACATATTCTCCCATTTGGTCCACACTCATTTTGGTTGATTGTTTTCAAATTGATCTACTTGCTTTCCTTTGTTAACATCAATATTTCCTCTCTTGGTAGGATCAAATTGTCCTCCCTTAGAAAAATACTGCATGGGCACCTTTGGATAGGAAGGATTCTTACTTGCATTAGATCAGGAGGGATGTTAAAGTTATTTGGGGGAACATAAGTGGTGAAAGGACCCCCATCCTACATGTTTCTCAAGTCATAAGGTCTAGAGAACTGATGAAACATTTGTACCTCCTCAACTCCTAATTCTTCTTCATCTAAGGGACCATTGTCAACAACATCACCATTCTCAAACAACTGAGATATAGATTCCTCATTTCAAAAATCTTCTATTTTGACACCATCCTCAGTAGACTCCTCTTTAGGTTGACTCTCTTTGCTTCTTGGAAAAAGAGCATGGTTCAAAACCAAAACCGAATCATAAGAATCTAAAGGCACTATCTTACATCCACCTAAACCATCACTATTAGTAGCATGTTGTACCTCCATCTAGAATATTGTAGCAGAAGCCTAGAATTCTAGACAATCTAATTTAGAATGTTGATTTGTATTACAAATCTTGCACCAACTAGACAGTGTAGTCTCAACTAAATATACTCCACTTGATGACATCTTTAGATTGCTAGGTGGATCCAAAGGTGTTGGTAATCCTCCATCATTAGGCCTTGTATTCCAGGTTCTATTTTTCCTTGGAAGTTGTCTTCTATCAAAATTTTGTCTAGATCCTTGTCCCTTTTCAAAACTCTATCTAGAATTTTATCCAAAATCTTGATTGTCTCTATTGTAATTAGCTTGAATACTCCTTTGTGAAGCTTGCAACTAATTATTCTGATTTCTCAAGTAACATATTTTGATAGCTTTTTCACCTATTTAATTAATTCTTCCAACTACTCCTTTTTTGAAAATTCTTGTTGGGACAAAATTTTACAAATAAATAGGATGTGTTCTAGAATTTTATGAATAAGATGGAACTTCTGAATTTTACAAACGTGAAGGGATATTGGCCTGCTAGGGATATATTAGCTGACTAGAATTTTATAAATAACTAGGAACTAACTTAGCTCGACTCAATGATGGACTAGGATGTGGGACTAATGGTAACTAAGGGATTTGATTCATTAGGGGTGTTTGATTAGCAAGAGCATGATTTATCCCCTAAATCTTCCCAAGATTAGCAATGGGTCCCAGTGATAGCAAGGGTCCTAATAGATGCTGGCCCAAATCAGTACTAGCCTTAACTACTTCTGCATATGCATCCACTAAGGTCCTTGGAGGTTGATGCATCCTCTTGACTAATACAGAATTGAGATTATCTAATGCAGCATAATAAACAACCCTAGTAGAAGCACCATCAACAACATATGGGTTATCTAGCCTAGTGTAAGCTCGATGAAACCTATTGTTAAATGAGCTTATGGGCTCATTGATTTCCCTTTTGATTGACCTAATTTTTTGATACAACTCATTGGGACTAATAGGGATTTTAAATTTCTAAATTAAAGCATTAAGCAATAGATCCCAAGTAGTAATAGAACCAACAGGTAAATGAATACATACCGGTAAAACACCTCCTCACCCAATAAGTATAGGAAAATCCTACATGCTACATTTTCATGCTAAATCTACCTTTCTATGAGAGCAGTTTGGAAAATCTTGATGTGTTCTTCATTTGTCGTATTAGGATCATTAACATGAAATTTGGAGCATAAATTCTCAATATTTTAAGGAATTTCATGATAATCATTGAATGATAGGGGTGAGGGTTTATTTTCTAAGAAATCCATTGGTGGAGGTGGAGGTGGAAATGGCTTATTTACAATAACTTGGGGTTATGGTACAATGGGTTGAGTATGTTCAGAATCTAATGATGAGGAACTGGATGAAGTGGATGATGGGGAAGATGGAGTTGAAGGTTTGATGGGTGTAGTTGATGATGAAGCCTCCCTTTTCTTGGTCCTTTTAGACCTGGTAGGTGCCTTTAATTCCTAAAACTCCCTTTTATTAGTTTTAGATCAAATCTCTCTATGGAACCTCTAAGGAGATAAGGATGTCCAATGGCACTCTATCTTTGTTCAAAGCAACCCTCCTAGCACTAATTTTGTTGATGTTGTTTTTAGCACTACAACAACACAGATAGAATACAAGTATCATATCTCTCTAGAAAGGTAAATTTCTATTAGCAAGCTTCAAGAAACAATCCCAAGGTCTCTAATGTCAGGTCTTGAAAATGCACAAACAACATAGTGAAAATGTGATTTGTTGGTAATCACAAAGGGAATTTATGGTAAAAAAAAGGTTGAAACTCTTAGATCAACAAAAGGGTTTTGTAAGATCTGAGATGAAAAAAACCTAACAATTTTCCTAGATCTATGGTTTGGACATAATTCTTTCATCAAATATATCAATTTAGTATCTGCTTTATGATTCATACTCTAACAATAATGTCAAAGAAATATAAAAAAGATGAGGTTTTTAGAGAAATTTCTAATCTAAATCCTAAGTATAATCATGAAAACAATAGAGCATTCAAGGTGGACCAACTTTCAATAACCAATTTCTGCATAACCAAGATAAGATCTGTATTATAACAAAAATAGTACAATCTCCAGAGGTATGAAAGATTTTTAGACTATGAAGCATTCAAACTGTAGTGTCAAAAAATGTCATCAGTGATATTTTCACACTTGTTTGGACCCTCCTTGTAAAATTGGGCTTAATCATGACTTGACTTAGTGTTGTAATGTGTTTAACATACTCACATTAGGTCTTGGGCCCTTGTAAATTAAATAAACTTAATCATATCTTATTTAGGGTTTTGTAAAGTGTTGTAACACAGTTTCACACTTTTCTATTGGGCTTCTTTATGCTTTAATTAGCCTTATTTTACATCCACAAGCCTCATTTAATGCATGTTTTCAAGGATAATCCTAACATAAATCAACATCCAATCATAATTCAGGTGTTTCTAGGTTGTGTGGCCCAATTTTAGTGATATGGGACTCATACACCACCTTGGGAGTATGAGTCCCACCTAGGGTTTTAGGTCTCAATTCTGATTTTACACCTTTCTAAAATTTTTTGAAATTGGTCCCATAAATTATGCCTAATGGTACTCATATGAAACCTTGGGTGTATGAGTCCCATGTGGCCCAAAATTAAAATTAATTCAAATTCTTGGCAGTATTTTATCCTCCTAGATCTAATGTCAACTTGTAGTGTTGTAATTTCAAGAAATTTGGCATAATTAAGTATAAATACAAGGTTATTTCACTCATTTTCACCTAAGAATTTTGTGAGAGCACTCATAATAGAAAAATTGGAGTTCACAAGAGAATTAAAGTGTTCACAAGATAATTCAAGTGTCTTCAAGGGCAGATTATCAAGCATTTTAGAGCATTATTCAAGCATCAAGCATCATGTCAAAGTCTCCATGCATATGAATGTTTATTTTTGAGCTAATGATTGTGATGTAGGGTTTTATGATTCAAGCTACCATTCAACTCAAGATCTATCACATTCAAGCAAGAGTTAAGATCTACATCCATTGGAGCCATCTCATACATGTTTGTAGCACTTTTATTGCTAGTGTTTGGTGAGTTGCAACATCATATTTTGTTCATTCATCATTCTCCATTCCTATTTCATTTCATTATAAGATTTGATTACCAAAATAGGGTTTGACCAAGGAAAACCCCTTTCCAGTAATAAAACAACATTTTTTCCTCCATTTACTATGTGATTCATAGGTTTAGGTTGAAGACACATTAAAGAGAAGGTTTGGAGAAAGTTGTCAAAGTTGTCACCTTGCATTGAAGATCATTGAAATACTTCTATAGGCTGCAAATCAAGGTTTTAGATCCAAAAATAAATTGGAAAGCATAAAGTAAAAATTGAGGAGCATATTTAGGCTTTGAAGTTTTAGAAAACCCTAACTAGACTAATACTCTAGTTGTTGCATATGAGTCCTAGTTTAGGTCATCTTCCAAGTTTTTTCAGTTTCAAACACCCATTTGCCAGATTCCAATTTCTGCACAAAAATCCTGATCTAGGACTAAATCGCCCAATTTTGCATATGAGTCCCAGTCAACATTAAAATTAGTTTTTCAGAATTTTAGAGCTTCATTCAATCATCTTTAGATTTCTAGGTGCACACATTTCATCTTGCAACTTTTTGTTCTGATTTACATGTATTTTTAGGTCATTTAGTGAAAGGTTGCATTGCATTAGGTTTTATCATTAAATTTTGCATTTCATTTGTCTTTCCAAGCCCTAGCTTGGTGGTGAACCCCTCTTTAGTTTACAATCAGACCCTAGGAAAACCCTATTGTTAGATCTCTTTCTCCTTTGAATATCTAGGATTGAGATCTCTAGGGTTATCCTTGAATGAGATTTTTTGAGTTTTGTTATTCTATCTCCCAAACATAGAACCAAACAAAATTTCTTACTTTCACAAAAATTCACCCAGAACAATATGAAATGCATAAACACTCACAATTAAACTATTGAAATAAGAGTAGGCCCAAGCTAACTTTACACAACAACTTACAATCAACAAGTTACTAAAATTATGGATGGAATATTCCTCAAACACCTTCAATACTTTATCATCAACACGAAAGAACTAAGCTAAATTTGAAAACTAACCACTTAAGATTAAATTTTGAAACATATGAGCAATGTATAGATGAAACAACACAAAAAAGAAGACCAAATCAATGTCTTCTCTTGTATTTACTTCACCAAAATTTTCCAACAATTCTAGGATCAATCTTTACAATAACGAGATACCTCATATAAAAATAGAGTTTTCATCAAACATGTCAGCCTAGAAAAAATTAAATTAGAGCTATTGATTTAGGTTGGAAAAAATAGGTCAGCCTTGTATAATTTTAATTTCCCATTTTATTTTGGAAAAAAATTATTTAAAATAATACATCAAGGTGATCCCACAAAGCTAGTTTACAATTTATGGGAGATTCTGATTTTTGCTAAAATCACATATTTTTAGAAAATATAATGATTTAAGCCTTAAAAATTTCCATTTAAAGCATTCCAATTGAAGATGGTTTGATCAAACTACCTTAGATCAAACCCCCTTGGATAGAACCCTACCAATTTTAAACAATACCTATAACAAAGTCTCCTTTACACCTATCAAAATGTTGATAAAAAACCACTTTTGATTTACCTTTTGGGGGATCAAATGAATTCATTTAAATTTTATTTTTTTAAGTATGTAGTCCTTATTATAAGCTTCCCAAAAAGTATAATTTTAAATAAATTAAATTTTATTATTATATTTATTTTTTAATTCTTGTGAATGTAGATTTTTCACCGAAAATCTAGCTCTTTGTTCCGCACATGTGGAAAAGTAGATTATTATCAAAAAAAAATTGAAAAATATGAGTGCACCAAATATTAAAGTCCTTGATCCAACAAAAAAAATTGAATTTTGATACATACAAAAAAAGTTGTGTTATATAGTCCGCCTATGTCTGAATTGTAATTGGTTTGACTTCAAAACTTGATTAAGGAAAAAATATTAAATAAAACACCATGAAACCAATTGGAAGCACTAGATATCATAGTTACAAATGTAAATTCAAAAAAAAAGTAATTTTATCCTTCGTGGAAAAAAATGTATGTGTTATACGGTGAGCATCAGTCCTTAAAAATGGTGTTTAATGAAAAAAACTAGTTTTCAAAGGAGATGGAAAAAGAAGTGCAATATGATTCCAAATTTTAAAAAAAAAAAAAAATATATATATATATATATATATATATATATATATTTAGCATCTACAGATAAAATTTCACAAATCACTAGTTTGCATCATCTTCAAATTCCTCATGGTTTAGCCACTATAGGTGCCCAAAAGTGAAGATTTGGTTTAAAAAAATCAGTTCAATGTCCAGTTTGGCCAAAAATTGTAAACTAGTATTGTGGGATCACCCATCAATAATTCATTTGACACAATTCCCTAGGCATGGACGACTTGAATCTCCAACTATTCGATGAAGTATTCACAAAATTTGAGGTAACTACCTCCTTATCCACTTGCCGCTTTCTAGAAAATTCTTGAACTTTGTAAAACACCTTCTTGAGGTCATCCTGATTAGGAATTGGAATGCATTTTAATCTCAGTTTAATTTATTTTACCTTATCCTCATATTTGTCCAAGACTTTATTCTAGTCTCCCTTCATTTCTTGATATTTATCCAAAATTGTAATATAGATAGCTACATCTTTCTAAATGATTTGTTGTTATTGATCCATCTTCAACTTGGGAGTACAGTTCTATCCACCATTGCTTCAACAAATAAATCTTCAAACAATCCTTGCTGATTTTTTTCCTTCTAGGTACAATTTCTAAGAATAAAATGTAGCAATTAAGAATATCATTCATCTTAAAATTTGGATTTGTGGAGTCTTTTCCAAAATTTTAGCCATGAGCTCCCTTTTGAAACCAAATGCTTCAATCCATTCCCTTGGCTTATCCACATCCTCAAATGCAATAATATCCTCATTCACCAATATTTCTTTGGGAATTTCAATTACCTTTATTAATTTGGTCATAGATTTATCATTTGTCTCCTTACACTTTACAACTAATTTTTGTACTTCATCTAGAAAAGAAGTCTTTTCATATACATATAAAACTCCTTTAATAAAAAAAATCCCCATTTTGTAGACACTATTTATCCATTACTAGGTAGTTTTCACAAAGGTCTTCATCTTCTCAATCTCATTAATAGAATCCTTAGATAATAGATCAGCTAAAGTGGAAGTACCTGTACTATCTTGTGTTTGCGGAGGTTTGACCAAGTGCTAGATGTACTTCTACAATTCATCCACTTATTGTTGGAGCATTTATTTTTCTTGAGTCTCCTCCAATTTCTTTAGGATTGCATCTACAAAATATTTTAACTCCTCAACCTCTTTATTTTTTGTAGATGGTCCTAAGTTTATGGTTTGCACTTTGTAATTTGAAGGAGTAGCTTCATCTTTATTCAAGATTCTTAGCTATGGGAGTAGCAACATGGAGAACCCTATTATTAGCTTCATCTCTGGTGATTCTGGAGACTACTTTTTCTTTCTTTCCTTCCTTTGTCTTTCTCAAGCCTGCCAAAAAGCTATTCTAATCAAAAGTTACCTCTTCAATGACCACTAGCTTCGATTCTAGGCTCTCTCTTAGCCAGTTAGGAGCAGTTGGTTCTTCTAAATTAGTAACGAAATGAGGACTATTTTGTCCTTAGAGGTCTTCTATCTTATCCACCTTGACATTCTCTGACTCCTTTTGTTCATCTTCCTTATTCCCTTCATCTATTTCAGGAATATTCTCCTTCCTAGGTGAATCTTCATCTATCTTGTCTATCTTTTTAGGCTCTTCTTCTTCATTATTCTGTACTTTAGAGGCATTTTTCTCCAACTATTCCTCGATATTGCTGAGGTCCCCATATTTAGGAGTCTTTGACTCCTCTTCTTCTTGTTCTTATTATTTGGAGGATTTAACTACATTTTCAAGTATCTCTTCTTCCTCTTTTTTATATTGAATATGTTGATGGGGATATTAAGGAAAGGTGTCTTTAATGAGAACTTCCTTCACAACCTCACCCTTATCAACTGATGTCTCATTTACAACCCCCCTTGATTCCTCAATTAATTCTTTTGTACTCTCCACATTTTGGGTTGGCACTCTAGTATTAGGAGAGTTCTTCCTAGAATACACCTGGGTTTTATCCCCAAAACATTCAATATCAATTATCTCCTCAACTTCCTGTGACTTTTGTTTCTTTGATGGAGATGCACCCTTATTTCCTCCTTTAACAAGTTTCCTCTTCTTTGAAGGCCAAGCATCTATGATTTCTTTAGTGATTTCCTTTGAAGGGTTTCTCCTTTTGGTATTGGCTTCCTCTTGAGTTCAATACCTTTGGCTATTGCTTTAGCCTGTCCTCTAGTTCTTCTTTTGATGACAAGAGGTTGTTCCACAAAATCCTCTTCCTCCTAAGCAGTAGACATATCTTCCTTTGATTTTTTAGAATCATCCTCTGAAGATTGAGACTCCAAGTATCCCATTAGCTCATAGGTAGGATTGACTCCATCAACCTAAATTTATAATATCTTACGTTTTATCCACAACTTTGAATATCTAATCACTCGAGCATTAATCTGATCCAACTCCATTACTTCATCTTCAACCTAGTTAATAAAAGGAATATTTTTATTCTGATATTGCATGTAGTCACAATATTGTATGACCTATTCTTAATCCTAAATTTGGTCTAGATCTTGGAACATTCCATAGAGTCTTATCATCTTCACTAAAATCCTAGAATACCTTCTCTTAATTACTTCAAATTCATCTTTATGATTGGCCCAATAGTCTTCTATATTATCCTTATGTTTGTATTCTCTTCTAGAAATCATTTGGGATACTCCATGTGGATCAAAGTTATGCCTGGTTGAATGGAGGTTCAAGTGAAAATGAGCCATTTTTGTATTTTCATGTTGAGAACTATGAATTGTGGGATAGGCCTCCCAACCATTAACTGCCAAAGGGAAATCCCCTCAATTCTAGTTTTATGCATAGCTTTCAAAATTGCATCAAACGACACCAACTATCTTGTCACCTCAAACATTACTACCTTATATGTTGGATATCTTGGAAGCCTAGAAGGAACCTTGGGGATACCATGAACTCTGATATATGTGAACTTTGGAAAGTAGATGAACTAACAGTCATACTTCTTGATTAACTCCATTGCCTAAGTGGAGATTCTTAGATGTAATGCTTCTTGCAAAGTCCTTGTAATATACATTGTAAAAGCATCATTAACCCTCCTATAATTATAATTATTCAAATGAAGCTAAGGATATACATCATATACTCTATCTTGGCCAATTGTACCTTTACAACTCAAACCTTTACAACTATAACTCATTGCAAGCATATACACTGCATAGGAATTCATGGTGAATGTTTTTGTATCTTGCACATTCCTTAATTGTATTCCTAAGTTATCATGGATCATGCCTTCCCAATGGTAGTTAATCCCTTTCTCAATCTATTCCATGACATAAAACATCCAATCTTCAATTATTGACTCCAATCCCATCACCCTGCTGAGAAGAGTAATCATATCATTATATTCCAGCTTAAAATCACTTTTGTGCAATTGCTTGGGCATCTTAGAATAATGGGGTTTGGGCTTTTCTATCCAAGACTTATTCATCATCTCTAATGCTTTACTTGAGTTATCAACATATAAATTATTTGCTAACTCCATGTTAACTTTCACCATCTTATGATGTGAAGCAATGTTAAATGCCTCTGTTATGGAATCCTTTATCAAGTTAGCCATTATTCTACCTTGGGGGCTCACTATCACTCTTTTATTTGAATCATAGTGCTTGGAACACTCTATGATCAATTTTGGGCATTGTATTGAGGGAGGAAATCCAACTGCTTGAGCTAGTCTTGTATTCACCAATTTTTTAGCCAATGGAGTATAAGCATTTCCATAAATTCTTTGCTTGAAATATTCATAATCAACATTCACAATGTTTGTATCTCCAATCTCCTCCCAATGAGAAGCAATTTTAGGCTCTTAGATTCTACCCTTGAAATCATATTTCATGTTTTCAGCTCTAGTGGTTGGCTCCTCCTTGACTGGTTCATTAGATTTTCCTTTAGAAGTCTTAGCATTTCTAGATTCTACCTACATCTGGTTAGAAAAAATGTCATAATCACTCAAAATGAAAAGAAAAGTCAATAATTAACCATCACAACTCATATGCAATATGTAACCATTCACAATCCATCATTATAACCCAAGAAATTGGATTAAAAACCCTTAACATCCAACTTCTAGCACATCTCAGGTTTTTAGGCCTTTCAGGGATTTTAACCTATGGTGGATTTTGGGGAATTTAGATGCTCAAGGATTCTATGAAGTGAAGTAAAAAATTGGCCACAAGATTAATAAACACTATGTAACCTTCCCCTTATGATGAAAATTTATTTGAAAACTTAAGATCAAATATTTATAATGTATTTCATACATCTACCATAGCACACCACTCAATATTTAATGAAAATCCTGAAATCTCAGGGAATCCAAGAAAAGATGGAATTCGTGAAAGCCAAACACTTAGGTAATCTGGGGCAAGGAGAATTTAGCAAGGTGCACCACTTTCAGGAAATACAAGGGTAGGCAGATTCCGCGAGATATTAACTTTTGGGCTTTGCAAAGGTCCAAGGATTTCGAAAAAGGGGATATATTGAGGAATCCAAAGCATGAAGGATTACATGAAGAACATCATTTTGGAAGTTTCTAAGTCCCATGAGTTTAACAAAAGGACATTTATTTGGTTTTCAAACTTCTAAAGGTTCGTCAATCATTTCAGGTTTAAACTATAACCACAGCTCTAAGTTTACCCTGATCAGAACTTCAAAAGCAATCACAAAATCATCATCATAGATCAAATTTATATTTTACTTCAAGTGATGTTGACATAAAAAAAAACCATGGTTTAATAGTAATGCACATGGTTAATCCTAAATTAATGGGAGATAAACCATATCAATTGATTATGATATTTTAACATAGGTCAATGATGCCCTAACTTATATCAACCAAATTAGAATTAACAGAATACATATCTTGACCATCCAAAACATAAACCCTAGCTTACCAATGATGTCCTAATTTCAAAATTATATTTTGAATGGACATGGAAAGGAGAACATAATCAATCTTGAAACATAAATCGAATTGAAACTATATTGAACCAACACTTATCACTCAAAAACTAAGGGAAAACCACTCAAAATCCAAATGTGAATCAAAATAAAACAAGCTCAAGCTCATAATTTTGATGTAAAATAAAAAAACATGATTCAAATTGCAATCATAGGTAAATAATCACTCAAATCCATGTTAAATTCATAGAAAAACCAAATAGCCAAGTTCAAATCCCTACCTTGCAACTTAGATGTCAAAACTAAAGAACCCAAGCTGCATTAAGAAAACCCTAGTTGACGATGAATGAAATCCACACATTCAATCTGAAAACCCAAATATTCAATCGCACCAAAACTTTAAAAGCCCAAAACAATTAAAGCACTCGAAATATCAAAAGAAAAATAACAACTAAAAGAATCAGATCATAATATAAATGTATCCAAACATGAGCATTAATGGAAACTTTCCCATTTGTGGAGTGATATAAATGAATGAAAAGACACTTTGAAAAAGCTTGAGGAATCCAAAGGGTAAAGGATTCTCTAAAAACAATAATTTTGGAGAATTTTCCCTAGACTAGATTTCATGAGATAACAGATTTTGAGGATTTTAGCTTAGAAAGGATTCAGTAAAAAGAAACCTCGGATAATTTAAACACCACCAAATTCTACGAAAAGAAAAATATCAAGGGTTTTGGACCTTCACAGATTTCCTGAAACTTGTCTAGGCTTAGCCAATTTCATGCTCAAGTGATATTCCAAGGAACCAAAAGATCTCAAGTGTTAGATATGAGGCCAATTGCTGCAAAATACACTTACCCAAAGTAATAATATGATCAGTAAAGTTCAAAGGTGAAGTAAAACAAAAATTCAAAGGACCTATCCCTTAAGGGGAAAAGGTAGAGGCTAAAGTAAAACAAAAGACCAAAAGAAAGCAAAGAGGGTCCCTACCTCTAGTGGGGCATGTGTGAAAAAATAGAACAACACATGCCTATGTTTTTTATCAAAAAAAGGGAATGAAATGATGAAGTATCCCAATCCCTGAAACAAGTAACTCATCAATATCATCACCATATCTAATAAAGTCTTGAAGAATCATAGACTTGTTGGACTTCTAAATTATTCTTGAAATTAATGGTTAATCAATTCATCCTATTCTTTTATCTTCTTTCCACGCTAACATGGTATCATGATAGTCAACAAAAATATTAATGCATCCATCTTGCATCCACAAACCATCAGCATACATACATCCTGCATAATCATATCATAAGCATCAAATCATCACATGAGAAATACAAAAAGAGAAATGCATCCATCTCATAGCATATCATATATAAAGAGATAAAAAGAAATAAATCCATCCATAGAATTGTATCCATAACATAAACCATACATTACATATCATATAAACATCACATCATGGATCATACATCACATCATATGATAATGCATAAATAAAGAAACACATCTATAATATAAACATCTACATCTATCCATAGCATGTGCATCCATACATAAACATAAAGCATGAAATAAATGAAAAAACATATCATAATCGAATTGGGCCATCTCATATATATCTCATCAAAAATGAATTTATGGTACAAATTCAAAATCATTTTGTAAATGTTATCAAAAATAGATGTACAAGAGGCTATCAAAATAAGTCGATGAATGTATATGCATGTAATAATGAGGTTTGTACATCAAAAAGTATCTACAAAAGTGTAAGGATGGCCTTGAATCTATTTGTCAACATGCTGAGATGGGTCTTTTCAGTGGATACCTAAGGGCTACCCAACTAAGGGACCTCCCGAACCACTCAGCTCGACCCCACTCTTGTGCAAAAATTCTAGTTGTTGTCGCACTCTAGGCACCACCCTATGGTTAAAGGTGCAGTAATATGAGGCCTTCACTATTTTTTATCCATACATATGAGCTCAGACTTGGCCCTATGTATGGATTGTCATAGCCTCAAGTTGTTGCCTCTATCTAATCTCCTAAGGCAGCTAGATAGTGAGTTGCTAGACCTATTATCGTTCCTGATCCCGCTTTCCTATCACCCTCTACACCTTTTTGCAAGTTGTATACCACCCCCTATCAACTATTGAATATGATGTAACAAATGATCTCTCTAAATAGTGATCTAATAGTTGATATCTATGCATCTTAAGGGTCTAGACCCTAAACCTGCTACTGCTATTATGGTCGGGATGGTGGTCTCAATGGCACATGTCTTGGATATTGACCATCATTCCCCAACTACTAACGATAATGTGGTTGTTGTTGGTGCTTGTCTCTAGGAAGCTATCCATCATGTCCATCTCGAGGATGCTATTGATGCCCTCTCCCATGTCCTCTACCTATCTCCTATCCCCTTCCCCTATCAGGTACATGTTCAACTAAGGATTCTTTTGAATAAATGGGTGTAAACTATAACCACCATGTATCATATGCAAGTGTGGTACCTGCATCATATGGTTCCCCAGAATATACCCATGGTTGTGTGATGAGATATCTAAAATCATCAACTACCACCTAAGGTGGAACCTGGAGACCCCAACTAGTCTCTTAGGTTGTATGTGCAAACATAACCCTATATTCCTGTGGAACAACATCCTACACCTCCCCAAACTATTCGGCAACCCAATCTGGGAGGTACCTCTCAATCATCATGTTCTCACAACCCTGCATATATCTATTCTATCTGGAAAATAATAAATACTCATGATCATTAAACCATGGTGATACCTACAACCATGGTCTCCAATGAAACACTATCATATCATCAATAACCCATCTCTAGTATGGGATGCCTACTAGGCCTGTATGATGGAGCATGATCATAGCTCTATAATACTATACTATGGGATCATCCACATCAACATATTCCCATGTAATAATAGGTCTAAGCATGACAATGTGCTCCCAATCCCAGATGTGTAATAATGTAACCCTAGCTCCTATGCTTCATCCATCCATGTAGAAGACTTAATGCAAATCATGATATGGTGATGCTAGGATCATGGGGCCCTAAGAAAAGAGAGTCATATCCAATATCATCCATGAGTAGGAAAGCCCCCAAACAACCTTGAATCCCTAACCCCACTGGTCTAGAGTGAGCACTCCACAAATCAAAGCTCCAATAATCATGGTGAATTTTGGTGCATGTCTTATGTAGTCTTGCATGTTGATCTCTCCAATCTCTATCTAAATGGTATATGTACCTGTAGATGTCTAAATTTGGACACTTAATTTATCCAAATTCATCCTCTTTCATCTTATTTTCGTTATTTAAGTAATACTCCTATTATTTAATTAATATCTTTAATTCTGCCAAATCCCTAAGGTATTTAATCAATAATACCTTATCTCTTTAATCCTCCTTCCATCAATTGAATTAAATAAATATTCCATTTATTTAATTCCCCTCATGTCACATCCTCCATCATTTTTATCTTAATCTTAATCATTCTTCTAATCCATCATTAGGATGTGCACATGCCTAATCCCTGATTAGGATGTGTCACATCCTCCAACTTTTGCAAGTTGGCCTCTAACCTCTCTTAGCTACCTAACCCTCCTCTAATCCTTCATTACTCTTTCCCATGTGATCTTTGACTTGTCACATCAAGTCACATGTGAAATCTAACCCTCTTCTAATCTTCATTAATTAATCTAATCAAGTACTTGCACAATCCTAATCACCCCCTTTAGTCAACTCTCCCCATCCCCCAAGGAATTTGTAATTCCTTTTTATTCATCCAAGGCACTCCACTTCCCCATGTGAATTTTTAATTCACCTTTTAATCCCCCAATGCACCCTTTGGAATTTACAATTATTTCCCATCTCCCCATGTGAATATTTGAGGAATTTTTAATTCCTCACATGTCCTCTCACCCACATGGGGACAAGTACCTCCTTTATGAGGAGATCTTGTCCAATCCCAAGGTACTTTGTACCCCTCTCCATGTCATGTCCTTATCCTTCCACCTCATGTCCACTTCACCTTTTAGGGCTATCTCACATGCCACATGTCAAGATGTGAGGGCTTGTGAGTTCTCAACTCACCTTAGCCCTACATCTTGATATCTGGTGGATCAATCTCAACGTCCATTTCCCCTAGGATTTCCCAAAAATCCTATAAATACCCCCTCTTTTCTCTCATTTTGGGGAGATCACTTATGCTAGCCAAACTCTTGCAGTTTTATTTCTCAACCTCTACTTAGCCATTTTCACATCTTCATCCATTTGCATCCATCTTCACATCCTCATCTAGCTTGCATCTTGCCATCCAAGGAGCATACACATCCAAGATCGAAGGGCCAACCAAAGGATCGACTCAACGCAAGGTATAAAGTTCCATTTTGTGGCTTTGTCTTGTTTTATTTCCAACTTATGCTAATCTTGAAGTGTAGGTTGTTTTAAGTTGTTTATTTGCACTCTTTAGCTTGTTGCTTAATTTCTAGCACCTATTTCGACCTATCACAGTACCAAGTACATCATAATAGGAAATTTTCCTGACATTCGCATCATATATAAGTCAATCATCATGGATTAACACTCACAAGATGTGCTAGATGTCCTCTAGCATAATAGTCGCCTCCCTAGTAGGTAGGTGGAAGGATGAGGTCTAGTTGTGCCACCTCTCAATCAATGTTGTCATTATGGCTAAACATGTCTTTATCTCGAGCATCTACACCATGAACCCTTGTTTGATCACTCATAGAAACATCGTAGACTGATCATTCAAATCATGAACGTGGGACAAAATTCCAAGTTGAAGCTTCCTCAACTGAATCAATTGAATGATCTCCTATGCAATCAAAGTGAACCATGTCAAAATTGCTAAAAAAATTATAAAATTTCAAGTTTTTGAACCCTAACTAGCAAAAGCATCTCTATTTTAAAAAGCTCAATGTTATTGTCTAAGTGACACTATGCCAAAAGTTCAAAATTAATGTTATTTTCAAAAGTAACATTATTTTCAAAAGCAGGTCGATATTTCAATAATGACACTGAACCTCAAGAGAAGAAGCGACGCTCCTTGCAAAAGTGCAACATTATTTCAATAGCATTTTTCAACCCTAAAATTGACTGTGATGCCTTATGAAAAAGCATATCAATTTTTCTAAAGTGATACTAAACCTACCTAAGCAAAAGAGATGCTATTTATAAAAGCACTACTACTTCAGTAAAAGTGTTATCGACTAGGTCAAAAGTATCGCTATATAGTGATGCCTTTGACTGACGTTTTGGTCTATCATTAATGAACTAGAAACTCAAAAAACAAGAAAAGTTTCAATTTGCATATCAATGGTCCTGTGTTTGCTGCCAATTGGTACTCTCATACCCTATCTGTGAGGTGTTGTGGGAACTCATGATCTACCTTTTCACCAAGGTTTCCAAGCAAAAATAGCAGAATCTCTCTAAGAATATGAGTGCAAATGACTTGAAAATGACCTCTCCCCCTCTATTTAAGCCTAAAAAATAAAGGTTTTTCCCTAATTTTAAGGGGAAAATGGCATTCTAATCCTATTTCATTAATCTTTTAGTTATGGGGCATATTTTGAGACATTTTTTTTATGTTTCTTGACTTGTTTTCATGTCTCGACTTGTTTCTACATGTGAATCAATGTTCAACCTTTATCACGATATCGACCCAAAAATTAAAATTTCCACCCAGTCTCTCAAGGGGGCAGGGTACCAGCTTAACTCTTTCCACTGGGGCAAATAGTGGGCATCCAAAAAATTATGAAATTTTAAATTTTTTATCTAAATATTAGTGTAAATCCGAAAAGCATCAATCTTTAAACCAATGTAACAGGGACCTCGCTTCAAAGAGGGGAAAAATGTAGACACTTAAAATTGTCTTCACTGATATTGCACACTTGAATTTGATTACTAACACCATTTCATCATAAATTCACCTCCTTTTCAATTGTTTAATTGAATGATCCTAGTTGTTTAATTAAGTGCATCAATTTATCCTATTAATCAAATGGTCACTATTATTTGGCTAATTCACCCCCTTTCACACTAATTTTCATCTCGTCTAATTAGGTAATTTGAATTATCTAATTAAATTGCTTATATCCTCTCATTTAATTAAATAATCTTAATTATTGACTAAATATCATTTGATCCTCTTTCATTAAATAAATTAATTATTTAATGAGAATCCTAATTTCACTCAACTTGCATAATTAAAACATCATTTTAATTATCTAATTCCTCTTTTTCTCACCCTCCTACTTGCATGGGAATATTCCCTTGGAGTATTCTTCCATTTGAACTCCAAAAATTGAATGTCCCTTTGTAACAAACTTCCTAAATTTTAGGAAGCATGCTTCTTTGAATCAATGAGAGCCATTGATGATAATCCTTGATCCATGTCAACTTGCATTCTCATCTATTGATGATAATCCTTGATCCATGCCATCTCCTCTCATGGCATCTCATCCATTGATTGATCAAACCAATCCTAGCCATTGATTCATGATTTTCTCCTATAAATACACCTCATTTCTATGAGAAATGGATCCACTTCCATTTTAGCAAAGTTATAATGCATGCTTGCATACTCACTTTCATCCATCTTCCATCCATTTTAGCTTTTCATCCAATTTTAGCTTATTTTTCATCAATACTAGCTTAATTTCATCAATGGAGTTTGTTTAGATGCTTGTTTATCAATGGAATTGGGAAAGGGATAACATTCCATATTAATGTAGCACCAATCCCCGAATGGGATGAGGTTTGAAGCATTTAGCTAGTTCCTTTATTCATTTCTTAATATACTTTGTTTAAATGGGTTCCTCATTCTATGTTTTGAAGTATTTCATTGGGATTGTGGCTTAATTGGTTAAATATTGCTTAAATATTGGATATGGTGTATTTAGCTTATGTTATTATTATAGTCACACCTTCACCAACCTAAACCAAAAATCACATACATAAGAGAGAAAAATGTGTGTTTTTGGGTTAATGGAGGTTTTCCTTAGTCAAACCCCATTTTGGTAATCAAACCTTGAATTGAAATAATGCAATGAAAGAGGGAATGAAGAATGAACAAATCTATGCTACCACTGAACAAACCCTTGAATGAAACCTTGATAATGGAGATCTTAGGAATTTTGAAACTTACAAGAAATGGCTGAATTGGATATGGATAAATTGACACTTGAAATTGATGCTTTGAATGCTTGTATTGATCTTGAAACCTACATCACAATGTTATCTCCAAAAACATGCATGATGCATGAAGAAATTGACATGATGATTGGATCTTGATTGATGCAATAAATATCTAATATATCTACTCTTGAATGCTCTTGATTTCTCTTGAAAGTGCTCTAAAGTTCTCTTGAAAATGTTTTGAAATTTCTAGGTGAAACTTAGTGAAATAACCTAGTATTTATAGGTATATTTACTTAATTTCACGAAATTCAAATATCACAAGCTGACATTGAATTATGGGCATGGAGATGTTAAAATACCACCAAAAATATAATTCAAATTTAGGTCCAAGGTCTAGGGAGGACTCATTCACCCATGGGTAAATGGGTCCTAGGTCCTTATTCCTAGAACACACATTGCTCAATGTAAAGTTTTATGTTTAGGCATTAATTATTGTTGAGCTTCCCCTTTGGAAAATGTAATTTATTAGGCTTGTAAATGAATAAAAGGGCTAATTAAGGCCTAATTAAGCTCAATTTAATTAAGAGGGCCCAAATAAGTGTGAAAATTTAAAGGGGCACATTTATCAACACTAAATTAAGGAATTATTAAGTCCAAATTAACTAGGAGAGCCCAAACAAGTGATAAAACGTAAAGGGATACATGTTTCTACACTACGTGCATTGTGTTGTCTTTTTATCATGTATATTTTGTGTTGTCATGTTGCATTTCATACATGTGTTTTCATTTTTCCTTATGTTTCTTTACCATATAATCTTGAATACTAAGGGCTTGTGCACTCCCCCTAGAATCATTGACATCTTATCTCTTCAACATTTTTATAATTGAACCCTTCTTGACATATTTCTACTTTAGTGCGAGTTTGAGTGTAAGTTCATACTCTCACTAAAGTGGGGGTGAAATGTAGCATCATAAATTGTCACCCTTGAAAATTTCATCCTAAATTTTACTCCCTCCTACTTGTTTGGACATAATCATGTTCCTAATTTCCTAAGCTATGCATTCCATGTCCCATTTAATCATTTATCAAGGAATCAAATGTATAAAATCAAAGTGGACATTTAATATTTTTCTCCTAATACATAACATCCCAAAAAATGGGGCCTCGATAAGGCCTTGTCCCCTTAATTTGGGCTTAATTTTTAATATGATAGAGTTGGAAATTTATTATTTGAATTTCAAAATGCTAAATATCGATATCGAGATTTAATTTGTGGGAAGTTATATTAATTGCATATGAATTCATAGTTTTTTCACAATTTCAATTAATAAATAAATTTATTGGAAATTGTTATATACTTCAAGGTCAAGTCAAGAGTAGTCAAGTTTATAATTATTGCAACATTTCATTGTCAAAGCATCATGTAAGTTATATGAGAGTTTGTTCATGTTTATGCATACTTTTTTAAAATGAGGACTAACACTTGTAGGTCTTCAAGCTAAATTGAAATCAATTCTTGAGGAGATGTGCATTATTTCAATCCTTCAAGGAAAACATATTTGAGTGGTGAGTTATATCCAATTATTGATTCATCATTCATTTATTTTTTAGCCTCTATCCCTCAAAAGGATAAGCCCTCTTTCATCAATATTTCCATTATGGAGGTGGAAACACCAACATGGGGTTTAACCAAAACAAGCCTCTATATGGAAAAACCCATTCTCTCTCCTTAAATGTGCTAGTTATAGATTTGAAGAAGATTGGAAGAAGATTCAAGACCATTTGATCATTTTTGGATTCAAACCCAACAACTTGACAAGATATGGAAACTTAATTATCTTAGCAACCAACAAAGATAGATGATAGTGAAATTCAAAATGAATAAGCCTATGATTAGGTACCTAAGGACTATAAGAAGATTCCAATGTCAATCGTCTAGAAAAGGACACCCTAGGTGGCCTTGTCTTGTCAAATCAAGTCAAAATTCAAATCACAAGTGCACACAAGTCTACTCAGTCTATTTTTTATCATCAAATTTGTTGGTCAATTTCCAAATTATTTATTTTCATATTATAATAGTGCATTTTCATTGTTATCTAGTCATATCATTGCATTTCAGTAAAAATACATTTTGAATACATTCAAAAACAACATCCTAGTTCAAATCCCAAGGGTTGATTGACTCACCATTTAGGTTGTAAGTTAATTTTATGCCCTTGGACAATTCAAACTCTCATTGACCTATGTTGGGAAAGCCATGAAATCCTAAGTGAATTCCTAGGGTTTCACATTTTCAACCTATCAAGAACACATGAGAAAAATTATAATTTCGTATTATCATTATATCCTTGTGAATCTTGATGATGATATCCTTTATGATCTAGCAAGGGTTGGCTTTACCTTTTAGCATTATAATAGTGTTATGCAAATCACCACCAATAGCCAAGTTGGCAATTCCTTTGCTCTTAGAAATTTAAATACCATGATAGGTAGAGGCCACCTCTATATAACTAGAGGTTTTCCTACATAAGTTGACTACATATATGAGAAGCACCCTACCTCTATGATCTTGTATGGTGCCACCCACACCCACTTGACCCAAGTTAGCTTTGGCCAAGCTAGATGTGAAAATATTTCCATGATAGAAAAAGAAGAATTAGTTAACACTTTCATAGACCACCATGTGATTTGGGTAGTCAACATGAGACTTATTTCTTGAAAGACTAGAGAATTCAAATTTCATTGAATAGAAACACCTAGTTGGAAAGCTACAACTCCTAGCCAATATTAGTAGCATATTTAAAAAAGCTTCTAACTTGTACATGGAGATGGCATAGTAATAGACGCTACATTGACTCAGTAGGTTAGGCCAACTAAGTAAACACCATAGACCCCATGTGATAATACTACTAACATCCCCTTCTATGCTATAATATATTAACAAATTAAAATCTCTATAACTTTTGTAACTTGAATTGGGGAGTTTCCAATCATGATGAGTTCATCTATATCTACAATAGGTAGATAAGAAGAGGATTAGAATTAGCAAGTTGTACATTTTTAAAATACCAATAGCCATGAATAAATCCTAAATAATACAAATACGATGTTTTTTTCTAATATTCTACCATTTGAAGCAAATAACCAAGAAATTAACAAAGCACACAATCCCAAAGAAGAAGAAATGGAGTATAATTAAACCAAATCATTATGATCAAGAAGAATAAATTTTGATCTATTTTAGTACATAGTAAATCCTATTCCATGAAATTCTATTTGTGTAGCATAAGATGACCATTCAGCCAAGAAATTCATGACAACCTTCTATTCCCTATAAATATGAGAAAAAGAAATGAAATAAGTATTTGGAGTATGATAGAGAATATAATTCACTAATGGTACCAAAATCTAAGAATAATCATGAAGCTTCCCTTTATATTAAAGAGAGACTATGGTCATTGATTCCATCTCACAAAATTATTTTTTTAGCCTAACTTACAACCTTCATGATTAGACACAGGATATTTTGGGTCTCCATATGATTATTAGTGCTAAAACTCATAATAAAAGAGAAAAATATATGAACGAAACAATCACTACCATATCCAACCCCACTAGTCTTGTAGAACTTAAATGACCTCTAAAATAACAATTATTATTCATTTTGAAAAAACCCATTGCTAAGGACACTTTTTACCTAATTTATTCACCTTACTAGAAGTTTTAATTTGACAACCTTAATATAATAAGGAGATAACCAAATTACATAGATCTAATTTCCTTGAGAACTAAATATCTCAAGGAGTATGAATTCATCCAAAATACACTTAATTTCCAAAGTTTCCTTAACAAATCCCAAAATATTCTACCAAACATATCCAATTTATTACTTTTGTAACCCTGAAAGATCCAAAAATTTAACTTATTTTTTTATTGTAGCATTGTAAATTTTCTCCCTTGACAATTTCACACTAGATTTTGCTCCCTCCTATGTGCTTAGACCTAATAATGCACATAATTTCATAAATTTTGCATTCTAGGGCCCATTTTAAGTATTTATTGGAAAATCAAATATGCAAGATCAAAGTATGCATTCAATATTTTACCCATAACACTTTGGATCATGAAAAATGAGAGATCTAGTCTAGGGAAACATGTACCCTATACCTCTTAATTTGGCCCCAAATTTAAATTTTTCAACTTTTCAGTAATTTATTATTTAAAATTTAAACCCTATTTGTCAAATATCAAGGTTTTTAATTTTTAGGAGGTTGGAATACATGCATATAAATACCTAGTCATTTTAACCATTTTAATCCCAAGAGAAATTATTGACCAAATTGATGATCCTAAAATCAATCAAGGGTAGTCAAGAGTGGATTTGTCAACATTATTGCATCATTTTTTTTAGTCAAGCATCATGTCAATCCCTCATCATGTTTTTTATGTAAGTTTGTGCATGTTTTGTGATCATTTTTTTTGTGAGTGTTAACACTTGTAGGTCTTCAAATTAAATCAAGTCAAGCAACATGGAATTCTTGAAGGCGATGTGCATGAATTTAGTCCATCAAGGAGATTATATGTGAGTGGTGAGTTGTAGCAAGTTTTCAATTCATTACTTCATTATCATTTAGCCTCTATCAATCAAAGGATATGCTTTAATCATCAATTTTTCCATTGTGGGGGTAGAAATACCAACATGGGATTTGACTGAGGAAAGCCCTCATATGGAACAACCCTTCCCCTCCTTTTATGTGTGTAGGGTATAGATCTAAAGAGGATTAAGGAAGATTGAAGAAAATTTTCTAATTAATGCATCATTAGCCTAGGTACAAGTTGACAAGATACAAAATCTGAATTATCTCATTAATAGATGAAGATCCAACAACCAAACTTGGAAGGAAAAAGCTACAAAATAGGCACCTCTTGATTATAAAATCCTTTTTTAGAATTAGGGTTTCAATGTGGGGCACAAGTTCCCTAGACCAACAAATTTTTCCTCAAATCTATAGGTCATGTACCTTTGTGTCTACTCTTTGTAAGGAAGAGAATGTAGCAAAACAATTTCCTACACTAACCTTGAGAAGAGAATAATGCAAAATTTAACAGATCTTTAACAGTTAGAGAAAATAAAACACAAATATCATGCATACCACAACACAATGACTTACATGGGGAAAACGCTTTCGAAAGAAAAATCCCACACTCCAAAAATTACCCAATATATTATTTAGAAATCACAAAGATTATAATATAATTTCAAAGCAAGCTTCTCATAGGAGTATCAACACTCATATATCTATAGGAAACAAAATTGCTATTAGACTCTCATAATACATCACAATACATAGCCATAATATGATGCCCTCATAAAATAAGGTTGCCTTCTAGCCTAGAAAGTCAAGCTAATAAAATATCGGTCATCAAATATGATACATAATGATGAATGATCCATATTTGCAATAATAAAATATAAATAAAATTTCCCTTTCAAGGGAATGGCCCTCAAGCCCTCGCCAGGGCACACTTCCCTAGACCCCAACTAGGGGGATGATCCCCCCAAACCCATCATGGGGGGGATCCTAGCCACGCCCCCCAGTCATTGTTGGCTGAACAATACCTTGTGTATCAATAGTACCTTATGTAATTGCAAGGTTGAGACACATTTTCTCAAAAAATCTCCCACTTGTCAAACACCTTGCAAGGAAAACAAAAGGGTCTCATCATCATATCTAATTGCTAGGGGCCAAAAGGCCCATAGTCTTTGAACACCATCTAAACTTCTTTGTGCTCACAAGCTTAGTTAAATAATTAGAAACATTCATCAAATTCTCTAACTTATCTAGCTTAACCCTACCATCTTCGACCATATCTCTAACAAAATGATATTGTAGATCAATGTGCTTGGTATTGGGATGAAATTTTGTGTTCATGGCTAGACATATCACACTTTGACTACTACAATAAATTGTCACTGCACCTTGTTTTATTCCAACATTTGAACACAATCTCTTAAGACAAATGGCTTATTTACAAGAATGAGTAGCTTCCATATACTCTACTTCAGTAGTGGAAAAAGCAATGACACTTGTCACTTACTCATCCAACTAATCGCACCACCAAATAAAGTAAACACATATGCACTAGTGGATCTTCTACTATCAACATCACCTGCCCATTCTGAATCCACATAACCATGAATATCAAGGGAAATCTCATCTTTAGTCATATTATTATGATAACACAAGGAATAATCTAAGGTACCACATAAATATCTAAAGACTATTTGAATTGCATCCCAATGAACTCTACCAAGATTAGACATATATCTAGAAAGAACTCCCACTGCTTGGGCAATGTCTAGTCTAGTGCAAACCATAACATACATCAAACTTCTAACTCCACCCTGGTAAGGCACTTTGCTCATTTCTTTCATCTCCGATGGGAATGTTGTACAATCTAAAATAGATAACTTTATTGTAGCTAAAACAGTAACACATAATGGTCTACAATCCTACATATCAAACCTCTATAAATTTTAATTGACATACTTAATTTGGCCAAGCCATAGCTTTATATTCACTCTATCTCTTCTAATTTCCATCCCAAGAATGTGTTTATATGTACTAAGATCTTTCATTTCAAACTTAGCAGCAAGTTGATATTTTAGTTCTAAATCATACCTTTCCCTTAACCAATGAATAACATATCATCAATATATAATGCAATAAATAGGAAAAGATCACCATCAGTTTTATAATATACACAATGATCTAATTTAGAACACTCAAATCCCAAACTCAACACATATGTAGCAAATTTTTGGTACCACATCCTAGGACTTTATTTTAAACCATACAAATATTTCTTCAATTTGTAAACCAATTTACTTTTACCTTTCACCATGTCATGCTCTTGTTGTGTCATATAAATATCCTCCTCCAAGTCACCACGAAGGAAAGTAGTTTTTGCATCCATTTCTTCAACCTCTAAATCATAAGAAGTAGCTATAGAAAGAAAAACTATAATGGATGTCATTTTTGCAACACGATAAAATATATCACCATAATTAACACCCTCAACTTGAGAGTAACCTTTTGCAACAAACCTTGCTTTGTATTTCTCAATACTTCCATCTGAACCAATATTTTTCTTGAACACCCATTTCCAACAAATAGGTTTTTGCAATTCAGGAAATGGTAGAAGATCACATGTATCATTCTTTTTCAAAGGTGTCATTTCTTCATCCATAGCAATCTTCCAAGATTCTGCATCATTCATACCTAATGCCTCTTCTAATGATATGGGTTCATCCATGTTAGTATTCAAAGCAAAAATACATCTCCAATCATCAGGTGAATATCTTTCAGGTGGTTGTCTATGCCTTGTAAACCTACAAACAGGATGAGTTGGAGGTTCTTCCTCCTCTTCTAAAGATTCAAAGCTAGACGAGCTCTCCTCAACTTCATTTCTATCCATGGGCCTTGATTCAACTTTCTCATGTGTAGAAGGAAATTGAATCACATCTTCCTATTTACTTTTTTCTAGCTACAATGTAACAAAAGAAGTTTGTGTTTCTCTAAAAATAACGCTTCTACTATGCATTACCTTCTATGCAACAGGATCCCAAAGATTTTATCTTTTCACACCATAATTGTATCTGATGAAGATACACTTCATAGCCTTGTTCTCCAAATTTTTTTGCTTCTCCTTTGGAAAATTTGCATATGCCTCACAACCAAAAAGTCTAAGATATCATAATGTAGGCTTGTGACCTAACCATGCCTCTATGGGTGTCTTATCAACAAGAGTTGATGTGAGAGACATATTAATTAGGTAACAAGCAGTGACAACAACTTCAACCCAAAACCTTTTTTCTAAACCAGCACCACTTAACATACTCCTAGCCTTCTCCATCAATGTCCTGTTCATTCTTTCTACAACTCCATTATGTTGTGGAGAATATGGAGTTTTCTTTTTCCTATGAATACCACAATCAATACAAAATCTATCAAAATCATTGGAGAAAAATTCACCACCATTATCAGTCCTCAAAAATTTTATTTTCTTTCTAGTTTGCAACTCAACCATTGCTTTAAATTATTTAAATCGACTTAAAACTTTAGATTTACTCTTTAGAAAATATACCCATGTCATACTATAATCATCAATAAATGAGACATAATATGTCAATTTACCAATTGAAGGAACATCTACAAGACCAAACACATCAGAATTAATAAGATCCAATACACCAAAAGATTTATGAGAACTTGAGTGAAACTAAATGTAGTTTTGTTTTCCATTTAATTTCCATGCTCATAGAAATAAAATTCAAGAGTACAATCAGAAAAACCTTCAATGAGGTTTTCTATTTTTCAAGGTCCTTAGACCCTTTTCTCCAATGTGGCCAAGTCTTTAGTGCCATAACATACTTTTCTTTGTAGGTAACTTTGACTCACAATAAAGAGCACCCTTGGGTACCCAAAAGCCATGACCATCTGCTAAAGGTGAAACCCTCACTTCTTCCACATACTTTCTTTTCACAATACTATTACACTCAATAGTGCATGCATCAAGCTTATATAATGTGCCATATCTGACACCTCTAGAAATCACCATAGCACGTCTGGCCATCTTACATCCTCAATCAGAAAATACTACCTATACACATGCATCTATTAGTTTTCTTACAAATAAAAAAATTTGTGCTAAACTAAGGATATGCAATACACCATTAATCCTTCTTATTCTACCATCATGAAACTTGATTTTAACTTTACCATAGCCAACAATGCCTAAATGAGAATCATCACCCAAGTACACCATACCTCCATAAAATTCTGCATATTCAAAAAATCAATCTCTATTAAAGGTCATATGGAAAGATGCAGTTGATTCAATTAACCATGCATCATTACTTGCACAAGTTGCCAAAGTTGCAATGAATGTGTCACTATCTTCCTCCTCAGACTCAATGTCATAATTAATTTTCTTTGTTTCTTCTTTTCTTCTTTATATTCCTTATGAACATGTCCAAGCTTACCAAAGTTCCAACAAATAAATTTGGACATTCTAGGAGACTTAGATCTCCCCTTGGACGTGGATTTGTCAAACTTCTCATTCATCTTTCATTTTTCATTAGGTCTTCCACAAACATTCAAGGAATCCTTGGCACTGATGGATACCTTCCTCCTCATCTTTTCAAAAATAAAATAACCCACCACATCTTTAGTCTTCAATATAATAGAAGTACTCCCAATAGTCATACCAAGAGAATCTCATGAATCAAGTAAAGAACAAAGCAAGATCTAACATTTCTCTTCTTCATCTATTTTGACACCAACTGATGCCAATTGAGCCACTAGCATATTGAATGCTTCCAAGTGTTATGTAATTCATCCATCCTCATCCATTCTCAAGGAATACAATTTATTCCTCAAGAAAATATTTTTCACTAAAGATTTGGCTTGATACATCTCACCAAGCTTCTTCAATAGTTTTTATGCAAAGGTCTCTTCATGGAAATTGATTAAAACAAAGTCTTCCAAGCACAATCTAATTAGACCCTTGGATTTATGGTCCATAACATCATATTGAGTAGCCTAAGTAGGATCTGTAGGCCTTGAAACATTCTCATTAACAACATCCCACAAATCTCAATCTATCAACAAATCTTCCATCTTTAGCTTCCACATTTCAAAATTATTTCAAGAAAATGTATCCACCTCTATTCTCTGTATTGAATTTTCCATCTAAAAATTCCTGCAACAAGATCACAAAGTGTCTTTTGCACAATCTCCCACTCAAATCTAGATTATTTCAAAAAAATCCAACAATCCACAACTAAAACCAAAGATGATCAGGTTCTGATACCATTTGTAAGGAAGCTAAGGTAGCCGAACAACTTCCTACACAAACCTTCAGAGGAGAAAAATGAACAAATTTATAGATCTTTAACAGTTACAAAAACCCAAATAGAAATAAAACACAAATGTCATGCATACCACAACACAATGATTTACATGGGGAAAACTCTTTTAGGAGAAAAATCCCATACTCCAAAATCCACCCAATATATTATTCAAAAATCACAAAGATCATAATATACTTGTAGAGAAAGCTTCTCATAGGAGTATCACCACTCAGAGATTTAGCGGCAACACAGTTGCTATGAGACTCTCTAAATACATCACAATAAATATTCATAATACAATGCTCTCATAAAATAGGGTTTCCTTCTAGGGTAAGTCAAGCTAATAAAATATCAGTCATCAGATATGAGACATAATGATGAATGGTCCAAATTTGTAATAATAAAATTTTCCTTTCAGGGGTGCTGCCCATGAGCCCCCACCAGTGCACACTACCCATGGTCCCCAACTGGGGGGATGATCCCCCCAGACCCCTTCTGAGAGGATATTCCCCCCATGCCCCCCCTTTCATCATCAACTGAACAATACCTTGAGTATCAATAGTATCGATAGACACCTAAATTTGGACAATTAATTTATCCAAAATTATCCCCTTTCATCTAAATATCATTTTAATTGCATTAATTAAGTAATATTACTATTATTTAATTAATACCCTCAATACTGCCAAATCCCTAAGGTATTTAGTTAATAATTAAATTCCTTATCTCTTTAAACCTCCTTTTGATCAAATGAATTAAATAAATATAACATTTATTTGATTCCTCACATGTCACATTTTTTTCTTAATCCTAACCTACCTCTTAATCTCATCATTAGGGATTTTCACGTGTCTAATCCTTGATTAGGATGTGTCACATCCTCCAAATTTTGCAAGTTGGCTTCTAATCCTTATTACCCTCTAATTATCTTCTAATTACTGATTAGTTAAGTCTAATTAGTACCTTGGTCAACTCTCCCCATCACCCAAGGAATTTTTAATTCCTTTTTATTCATCCAATACTTCTCTCTTCCCCATGTGAATTTTTTTAATTAACATTTATTCCTCCAAGGAATCTTCTCTTCCCCATGCATCTTCTAGAATCTTTGACTTGTCACATCAAGTCACATGTAGACAAGTGCTTCCCTTTTTGGAACCTTATCTTGTCCATGAGATTCTTCCAAGCATGTAAATTTTTAATTCACATTTATTTTCCCAACTACTTTTCTCTTCCCTATGGAGATTTTTGAGGAATACTAAAATTCCTCTCATGTCACTTTCCAACCATTTGGGAAGAAGAACTTTCCTTTTAGGGAAATATTCACATCTCCTGGAATGTACTTTCAAGGTATATGTCCTTATTCCACCTCACTTACACATCATCACATCCTTAGCCACTTCACATTCCACATGTCAAGATGTGAGGGCTTGTGAGTCCTCGACTCACCATAGCCCTTCATCTTGGCCTTGTTGGATAAATCTTAACCATTGAATTCTCTAGAGAATCCAAATTTCTCTATAAATACCCCATCTTTTCTCGCATTAAGGGGGTTCGTGATTTTTCTACCAAACTCTTACCAATTTGACATTTGAGCCATACTTAGCCAATTTTCACACTTTGCCTTCACCATAGCACTTGCATCCCATATTCATCTACTTTCAACCATCTTTGCATTCCATGTCACATCTTTTTCCATCAAGAGGAGCATACACAACATCAAAGATCAAAGGCCCAACCAAAAGAGCAACTTGGCAAGGTATAATTGTTTCATCTACATTTGTTAAGTTAACATTTTGCCTAATCTTGAGGTGTTAGGTGTTTTTTTTTGTCTTTTTTGTATATTTTTTGTTGCTGCATATTTTAGGACAAGGATTTTCACCTGATCACATTTCTGACACGCATGTTGGGATGGCATGAAGATTTGGTCTGAGCCTTTAGTATCTTGCTAAAGTTCTCGACTCACACTTGTGACAAACTAGTGTTCACGATTTGGGCCTCACGTACCGGGTGTATATCAAGGACCCCCTAGCAACCTTGTTTATCCTAGAATAGAGGACTTTGTTGGCCATACCCATTCTACTAATCTTAGGATTGTGCTGCTTGAACTATTTTTTTGTGCAAAACTAGTGATTTTCTATTCAGTCAATTCAACCTTATCCTCTAATTGTTGTTTGTTGTGTTTTGGGTCCTTTTCCTTAGCCATTTTTTTGAAAATCAAGTTCAAACTTATTCAAGGGTAGACTTTCCCTTACAGTGGGGCGGACCTGCCCTCTATCTCAGTCCTGTTTCAGCCTGTTTCTATCAAATTTGTCCAAATTTTAGTCAAACAAGCATACCTTCCCATCCAAGGGAAGACCTGACCTTTTCTAGGGGTAGACCTGACCTTTTATAGGGGTAGACCTAACCTTTTCCAGAGGTGGACCTACTCTCCAAGGGTGGACTTGCTCCTTGAGCAGTCAGTTTTATCACCCGTTTCATCATTCTGAGCACCTATTTCAAAATTTTGATCACTCGTTTCCCTATTTCAAACATTCGTGCATCCGTTTCAAGAATCCATTTTTTGTCCCAAACATTCATCCCCTTGATATGAGCATCTATTTCCCCATTTTGTGTGCCTATTTACCTATTTCAAATAGCTATTTTTGTTTATTTTCACTACCAGGGTATATCCACCCTTAGAAGAGGTGTACCTACCCTTCTAGGGGTGGACCTACCCTCCAAGGGTGGACCTAGCCTGTTCTAGGAGTGGATCCACCTTTCAAACAACTTTTTTCGTCCTCCATTCAATCATACCATTTTCCCATTCTGAGTGACCATTCACCCATTCTGAACATTCGTTCCCCCTTTTTGAGCACTCATTCACACATTTCAAGTAAATTTTCATCCATTTTGAACCCTCTTCTATCATTTTGAGCTCTCATTCAGCCGTTTTGATCAATCATTTAGTCATTTCGAGTACTCATTCATCCATTCTAAGCACTCGTTCACTCATTTTGAGTACCCATTCATCTATTTCGAATCTTCATCCCCTCATTCCAAGAGTCATTCATCCATTACAAGCACTCGTTCATCCATTCTAAGCTTCCATCTCTTCGTTATGAGAGTTGTTCATCCATTCTTAGTAGACCTTTACTCATTCTGAGTAGTCGTTCATCCCTCTCAATCATTCGTTTACTTGTTCTGAGTAATCATTCGTTCATTTCAAACCTTCATCTTTTTTTTTTGAGAATCATTCATCTATTGTGAGCAATCATTTACTCATTTCGAGTGGTCATTCATCCCTCTCAATCATTCATTTACTCGTTCCAATTAATCATTCATTCATTTCAAACCTTCATCTTCTTGTTTTGAGAATCATTCATCTATTGTGAGAATTTTTTTACTCATTTCGAGTGGTCGTTCATCCCTCTTGATCATTTGTTTACTCACTCCAATCATTCATTCATTCATTTTGAACCTTCATCTTCTCATTCCAAAAATCATTCATCTGTTGTGAGCAATCGTTTACTCATTTCAAGTAGTTAGTCATCCCTCTCAATTATCTATTTTGAGTAATCTTTCATCTATTCCAAACCTCCTTCTCTCATTTTGAGTAGTCATTCATCCATTTCTATCATCCATCTCCCCAATCAGATCATCATATTCCCCATCCAAATCCCCTAAAATTTGTTTCAAGTTATTATCGGAGTTGACATAAGTGTTTGAATTGATCGTCATCATCAACATCTGCTTAGGATTTTCATTTTTCCTAAGTTAATCATCATCATCAACCCAATCAATCAACTGTCAATCTCAAGGTGGATTTGGTGTCGTAATCATCCATTTATCCTTTAATCCAATCAATCAGTATCCTAAGTCACCTAGGGTAATCTCGGAATGGGGTTTACAGTTCCTTTCATCATCCTATTTGATCCATCAATCGATCTTATCAATCATCGATTGATCTTATCCAATCCAATCCAGTCACATCCCTATCCAATCACCTTTGACCCAATCAATTTTCCTCCATCTCAAGGTAGATTCAGTTACGTAGTCACCCTTTGATAATCAAATCCGATCATCAAAATCAATTCCATCATATCATCTAATCATCCTAATTTGAGCTTTAATCCAATCCAGGTCTGAGCTTGACCTAAATCTTGATTTGAGCTTTAGTCTTTTCCATCCAAAATATTTGATCCATCCTCTTCATCCTTCCATCATCATGAATCCTTATCCTCTATTAATAAAGGTCAAGGGAAACCCTAATTACATTGACGACAATAAAAAGTCTTATCGATCAAGAGGTATACGACATAGATCCCCTTGATGCTATCATCGCTAGTAAACTTTCACCACCTGCTTTCTACAATCTGATTACTCCTCTAAGCTATCATGTTATGTCTTCATCCATGCCTAATCGTGCTCCTTATTCTATCTTTGACAAGGGATATCCAGTACCTTCCCCATCCACATATTTATCATATCCTTCATCTACATCATCCTCTTATCCTAATCTGCCATCCTAGTATTCTTATCACAATCCCCCATCCATGTCCCCTTAATTAATCCTCCTTACCAGTCTACTCATCCTAATCCAACATCCACACCTTTTTATCTTAATCCTACATTCCCATCAACCTATCCTAATTCAACATCCACATCTTCTTATCCTAATCTATCATCCACGTCTCCATATCTCAATCCACCATCTCAATCTTCCCATCTTAATCCACCATCCCAATATCCTTACTACAATCCTAATTCACCATTCCAATATCCTTACCTTAACCCTCCATCCAATCCTAATCCTCCATCTACTCCTAGTCTTCCATCCAATCCTATTCCTCAATCTAATCCTAATCCACCAATCCATAGCCCTAATCCCCTAGCAATTCATAATCCTTCATCCACTCCTACCTCGCCATCTAAACCTAGAATATGCAAGTTTCTCACTCCAAAAGTTCTCCAAGGACTTATGACAAAGAAGAAACCCCCAACTCCACCACTTGAAATTTTGGAACCATGCCATCCCAATCCGTCATCCATGGTCACTAATGATGAGACCCCTCTCCAACCCACACCTATCATTGTTGCTACCACCCCTAGCACCACTCAAACCATCAAAACCATCACATCCTCTTAATCCAATGAGCCCCCATCTCCTACTCTAAGGTCTGTTCAGCCCATCGAAGATAACCAAATCCAATCCACTCCTCCTGCACCTATATCCTCCCAATCCATCACAAATCCACCAATCCAATCCACTCCTTCCTCTCCTAGTATTACCGCAATCCCTCCTCTTGAACTTCATGAATCCTCCATCTATCCACCTCACCCACTTGGGGATTCCATCCAACATTCATCCATTATCATCTCTCTCACACATGATGATTCATGCCAAGAGCTTGATCCAAAGCATGCAATATCCCCTCCTCCACATCAAGTCCTGTCATCCCGTCTAGCCCATCTCAAGATCACAGACTCCCATCTGTTCCATCCCATGATCCCCTTGTCACTCAAGATTCCACCACTCCATCTCATGAGCCCTTATCTCCATCTCCATCACATGATCCCTTATCACCCGCTACCACAAATCCAAATCCTATCATATCCCATAATCCCTCTCTTGATACTACCCATCCAAATACTGCACCCCATCATCTCCATCTCATGATCCTCCATCGTCGCCTAAACCTACTGTCCTCACACTGCTCCTACTATCCTCACACTGCTTGTATATCCCCTTGGTACCCTCACATTCAACCATGGTGGTCTCCTTCCTAAATAAAAATAAAGCTTATATACCACCCATCATCCTTCACCTAATAATGGACTCACATCATTCTTCCATAATAACAAAAATCCTATCATGGATCAAATGCTCAAGAACATGAACTATCAAGGAAAATGTTTAGGCCTTCATGAGCAAGGTATTTTAGAGCCCATCTAGGTCAAAGAACAACTCTGCATGAAAGTTTTTGGACCTATTTCCCAAGACTCACAATCTAAAGATGTTGGTACAACCTCCAGATGTCCTCAATGAACCTATTCCAAAATAAATGTAGGCTCTTCCCATCACTCAACTAGATAATTTTATACCATCCCTCCTCTATTGTATCACCTCAAAACAACCATCTATATTCCTCCTTCATCTACTCCATCCATCTTGGGTCCTTATATCCCTCCACCCACTGCGTATTTTTTAGGCCCTTATATCCAAAAATCACCTCCTCCATCTCATTCTATTCATCCTTTCATCCATTCATCACCTATCCATTTCATCCATCATAAACATCCCACTCACATGTCCCCTAATTAGGAACAACAAAGGAACATACCTACACATCCTCCATCTACACGTAATCCTCATAATCATACATCTAGCGCTCCACATCATCCATCTCCTCGCACACATCCCATTGATATCAAAATAATTTTGGATGCTAAAGAATAAATGCATAAATCCAAACATCCACATAAATATAAAGCTCCCCATGTCCCCTCTAAAATACATGGTGAAGAAAAGAAAAATAAAATCCATAATCAAAATCAAACCCATCGGCCACAAAGGCCCACCAAAGAAAAAATAAAAACCATGTGGATCCCAAAGAAAAAAGATGCAATGCCTTCAAATCAAGCATCCATAACAACATTCAAAGTTGCTAATACAAAATATAATCATACACCCCTTTCATCTCCTAAATCTGTTTTGGGTCCTTATTTCCCAAAATTCACCATCCCATCTCATCCATTATCCCCACATTCTCAATCTGTTAATCCTCCTATCCTTTCACATACACCACCACATGTTCCAATGTTGGTCCTAAACTCACCTACCCCATCATTATATCCATACCATTTCTATCATCCCATCTATTATCCCACATATCTTCCCCATCAAATCCCTCTAATTCATCCTCTTGCATAATCCATTTATATAAGGTTGTACCAACATCCACCAGTTGCTTCAAACATGGGCTCTCAATCCTCCATATGGAATTTGATGCTTGAGTCCTTCATCCATCCCTTTATCACATGTCTTCCACATCCACCTCCCTATCCTTATCCATATCCACCCACATTCTGTCAAAAAAGTCAAGAAAATCCAAAAAAGTTCAAAAATCAGAAAAATCCAAAAAAAAAATGTAAAGAGAAATAATTTTTCCAATGGTGAAAACTTGGAAAACAAGCACCTTGGATAAGTACCATGATAAAAACCTGACAAATAGGCATCATGCCTAAATCCCCATCCATCCTTTTCCACACTTGGGGGCAGCTTCCTAATATGCATTCCTTCCATCCACTATGCTCCCTGCTATGCTTCCATCTATGCACCTATCTTCTTGCTATATATCCTCTTCATTCATACCTTCCATACCACCTTTCTTCCACATCCTACCATCATATCCCATTTATCTCCCATCCCTCCATCCTTTTTGTAATCTTGATCAAAATAGGGGCACCTATATATGCATGCCTTAGACACCTCTTGGCATACATTACCTTCATCCATGATCCATTGTATTCCTTAGTAACCCATCCTATCCTCCTCTAGTTATCTCATTTATATTCCCATCCACTCATCTTTCATCCCTCCTGCCTCATGACACACGACATATTTAGAGTGGGGGCACTTATCTCCCTTTGTGGCATAGTCCTTGAAGACATCATCCATCATAACAATCCCCTCCGTCTCCCAATCCTTATCTTCCTATCCATCCAATCCCTTTCATCTCCCTATCCTACTCTTCCTATCCACCCATCTTTCTCTTCTTATTTGTTCATCCCTATCCTCATCCCATCTTGTAATCCCTTGTCATTAGTATCTAGCTATAGGCCACTCCCTATGTAATCCAATGCTTCCTTTTCACATCTTTCAAATGTCCTATCACTTTTCATCATTCATCTCTCCATCATATCATCCTCCCAATTCATTTTGTTGATTTGGATAACTATCCCATCCTTGAGCTTTGTGTAATCCCCATCATCAATCCTATCCAATCCAATAGATCTATATTGTCTCATCGCATCAATCCCATCTTTTTATCCACTTATTCTAGTCATCTCATCATCCCTTATCCATCATTTGTCTTTAGGTATTTTTTTGAACTACGTTGCGCCTGCGCTTTCACATAGACAAGGTTGATCCTTTGATCCACCCCCAGGGTTCCTTTTTTCTATCTGGTCTTTGTCATCCATCATTGATCTTCATCGTCCCCTTTCCACTTTTATCCATGGTTAGTCATCATCCTTTTATTGAACTATGAGGGATATGTGCTTTCACATAGGCAAGGATAATCTTTGATCACCCCCAAGCCCCTACGTCTCTAGGGTGTGTCAGTCTCATGTCTTTCCTCTCTTGTGTCATGTTGTCAAGCTATGCCCTTATTTAGCATTTTCTTAACAAACAAAATTCACTTGTATCATAAAATCCAATCAGCTTTGAGTATCCCATGTCATATTGATCTTCTAGTTTAGTATCCATCATTGGTCTCAACAGGATGCATCCTTCCTAACAGACCTCATCAATCCCATCCATACTCCCAATCCTATGGAAAAGGACGTTTGAACTTGATTGTGATATTTTGATACTTTTTTCTTTTGTTTATCATATGAGCTCCCTATCATCACTTTTCATGGTCGCCTTGATCCATCATATCATGGTGTGCTTTGACTAGTCAACATAGGGGTGTATTTTGATCTTCTTTCTTTGTTGTTGTCTTCTCAGTTGTCCCGCATAGTACCCACCAAGACTCCCGCGGTCTTGTGTTATGCTAGGTCATCCTCTTGTGCTTGTGGTTATTCCAATTCCTTGCCCAACCAAGGTCTTTGTGACTTTGGGGTTTTGGAATAGCCTTCTTTTTTGTTGTGTTTGTTTTATGCATTAGACACTAATCTACCTTGGTTCTTCATACCCTGGTGTCTTGTGTCTTATGCTATAGCAAAAATCAATGCTACGAAGATGGAAAATTTGAATTAGGATTGCATTTCATCTCCCATTCCATCCTCTCATCTATCAAAAATCCCTCCCCATCCATTCATCCTTCATCAATCTCCCTCCCCTCTCCATCCAATCTCTTATCATCATCTCTTCAATCTCTTATCCCCCATTTCTTTTATCCTTTCATCCCTCTCACATCTCAATCCCCTCCTCATCCATTCAATCTAGCACAACTCATCACATCCTTAGTCTTGTTCCTAGCCTTGCTACAAGCCTCGATCCAATGATCCCCATCATTGTCCTCATCCTCGGGATGTATCCTTCCCTATCCTTTGGTGTTTTTTAGGGATGTATCCTTCCCTCATCAACAACCCTTTTTATTGGGATGTATCCTTCTCTATCCTCATGTTGTTTTGGGATATATCCTTCCCAATTCCTGAAGCCTCCTTAAAATATTTTGGATCTGAAGCACTAGCAATATAAGCATGTGAAAACCCTGATGTTGTGACCGATTCCTTCGAGTATTTGAAGGATCCCCAACAAGAGAACATGTTGACTCAAGAGTCTATCGAACCTAATGAGGTCTAGTAGGAGATGAAGGACAAGGCTCCTCAACTGCAAGTGGACCCTGTGAATGTATGATCCTACAAGTCATATTTGAGGGAGAATCACCATTTGAGTCACTATCATCACTTTCCACTATGGAGGAAGGAAGACGAGGATTAGAGGCCAAGATATGAGAGCTTTCCTTAAAGTGAAAACTCCTCTCAAGGAATAGCTCATGTGTCTCTGGATCCAAAAGTCTATATGCCTTAACACCTTCAGGATATCCAACAAAGATGCAAGGCCTACTTTGAGGTTCCAATGCCTTGTGATTCTCTGGAGGTATCCATGCCCAAGCTGTACAACCAAAAACTTTGAAGTGTCTCACAACTAGTTTTCTACCACACCAGGCCTCAAAAGGAGTCATACCCTTCAAAGCCTTATGGGGAACCCAATTTTGGATGTGTGTGGTAGAACTGATAGCTTCTTCCCAAAATTCTCGACCAAGAGAACAACCATGAATCATGCAACTAGCCATCTCCTTAAGGGTCCTATTCTTCCTTTCAACAACACCATTATGTTGTGGAGTGTATGCAATTGAATGTGAAGATCAATCCCCTCAAGAGTGCAGAATTCCTCAAGTTTATTGTTCACATATTCCCTTCCATTTTTTGTGCGAAGAATCTTGACTTGCTTCCTTGATTGCTTCTCAACATGAGCCTTGAATTCTAGAAATCTGCCAAACACTTCACTCTTGTGAACAAGAAAATAGACCCTTGTGAAGTAGGAGTAGTCATCAATGAAGGTGAGGACATAGCAAGCATTTCTAAATGATGGCACTAGAAATGGACCTGCTACATCACTATGAACCAATTGAAGAACTTCTAAATCTCTCTAAGACTTACCTTTGTCAAACTTCTCTTCTAGGTGCTTACCCAAGAAACAACCTGAACAAAGACCTTCTGAAAAGCTGATTTGGGGGAGTCCTATAACCATATCCTTAGAGCTAAGCTAATGAAGATAGTAGTAATTTAGATGTCCAAACTGCTCATGCCATAGCTTACTTTCTAAATTTGAATGAGTGAGCAAGGCTATAGAAGGAGACTCAGGCACAAATTGGGAGAATGAGTAAGTTATGTGTTGTGATTAGCTTGTCCCACTAAAACCAAGGCATCATCCTTAAGTTCTTTGACCAAAACTGAATCTGGTAAAAACTTAACTTTATTTCCATCTACATAGTGAGTGATTTGGTAGATTGAAATAAGATTGGCACTAAAGTTAGGAACATAGAGAAAATTCTCAAATGTTCCATTATCCATGACAACCAAACCTTTTCCTTCAACTTCCACTTGAGTATCATCTCCTATAAATATGTGAGGTACCTTAGATGGCTCCAAAGAAGAAAACTTCTCCCTTGTAGAACCCATGTGATGAGTGGCACCTGAGTCAAGCATCCATTGTTGTGAAAAAATTGAAATAGCCACAAATTCTTGCCCTTTTCCTTTTGATTGTGAGGAATTCGAAGGAGATGAATCCTTCTTCTTGTACATGGATGGTAAATTGATGTTGTTCTTCTTGATGATGTTTTTCAACTCATCAATTTCCTTAGTGTGGCAATGATGCTCATCATGACCAACTCTCTTGCAATATGAACAAGTTGTCTCTCCTTCTTGCATGAATTTCCCTTCTTGGGAGAAGATGATTGTGCTTTATCTTGTTGTGGCTTTGGCTTAGATTGCTTTTTCTTCTTGTTGGAACCCTTTCCTTGAGTCCCTTGATTCCCTTGATTAGCCACCAAATCTTTGGACTTTGAAGACTTGAGAACCGCCATGCTTATCAACTTTGCTTGTTCTAACATCAACATTTCTATGAATACATCAAATGATGGCATAGTGAAAGAACTACCCATTGTCAAGCGATGGGTTTGGAAGCTACAAACAAATGGTGCATATTTTGATGGAAGCTTTCCCTACAAATTGTAGACCAACTGTGCATCCTTCTTATCAATGCCACAATCCTTAAGTTGTCCTCTTAGCTCATTTTCCTTAGTGACAGTTTTGGATTGTATCAAAATTTTTGGGATCTGACATTGTGAGATCCTTGTCAAGCTAATAACCTCTAATCTCATCAACTTGGCCATACAATTGACCAAAATTTTCCCAAGCCTCTTTGATTTTTTTACACTTTTCAATTTGAAAGATGATATGTTTTGATACATATTTCCTTAAATTTCCAAGAGCCATGGTATTTTTAGTGAGCCAATCCATATGAGCAATATGACTAGCTTTAGGATCAGATAGTGCAACAACAGTTCCATCAATATAATGAGTTAATCCTTTTTCAAGTAACTTACTCCAAGCATCAATTTTCCAAGAAGCATAGTTATTTGGAGTTAACAAAGGAAACTTAGGAGAACCCATAGCAACAAAATGAAAGAGAATAAGATAGAGAGAGAGGCACAATCACACAAGACACCCCCCCAAATTCACTCAATCAAAGAAGCCAGGCAAGGTGGGGTTATGATTTTCAATGTTTTACAACAGCCTTAAGTAGGCTACATAAGACTCAAATGACTAATAAAAAAGACCAAATTGAGATCTTAGCTTTACAAATGCCAAAATAGGAAAAAATAGACCAAGTTCTAAAAGTAAAAATTATGATCACAATCACTACAAACTAATAGCATCACTGTGAAGTTCAAAAAAATAATGCACTTAAAAAAAAATGATACCTAAAAAGTAGTTTGTATGAACCTAAACAGAGCCCTAGAAGTTAAAAAAATGGTGACAACTCAACAAAACCTGTGAAAAATTATATTTTCTAAAAAATACAAGCATTAAAACCATAAACCGATCACACCAACATGTAGAGCATGAAAATTTAGGTCAAATAAAAAAAAAGCACCAAAAAAGGCCTCAAAATGACCAAGATATGAGCCTCTAAAGATGAACTGCAAAATCAAATACTCAAATGGAGAGTGGTCTACCAATTTTCAAAAAGTTTTTGATGCACTGTTGACGTCAGCAAATCAAATCTGTTAAATTTGATGGTCATTTGGTTGTCACACACCATATAGAATTAAATTTGATAGTCATTTTCTTGTCACTGCTATCGTCTGATACCACCAAAAAATTCTGTCAGAATATTCCTCACCTGCCACCAATTGAATTTTTCGGTAACCAAAATCTTTAATATTCCCATTGGAATCTTTGGCCACCAGTATATTCCTCAATGATAGAATATAAACAATTACCACTGGTGATTTTTAAAGTCTTGCCAAACTTTATTAACTACCTGATTTTTATTTGATACATTGGTTTTCCCTAAACTTGCCGCCAATTTATAAATGTGCCAAATTTTCTTGACCAGCTGTCAGATGAATAGAGGGGCCCAAATGTGGCTAACACAATGTACCCTCAAGCTACTGCGTAGTACTACAATTCGTAGAATGAACTCCTTTTTTTTAATTTTTAAATAAAAGTTTATACAAACCAAAAAAAATCTATGAATAATAAAAACAAAATTGATTTTTTTTAAAAAGAAACTTTTGTAGAATTTTTTTTTTTAAAAAAAACCATACCTGATAGTAATGATGGTCTGACTGTATGACTCGACTACCAAAAAAAATTTCCTTAACAGACAACTTTGTCCAAATTCGATGTTTTGGTAGTTGATTTATGGGTTTTTGGCCCTTCTGAGCATGATGGTGATGTCCTTTTTGGCTGAAAATGCTCCAAAGTGGTAGCTAGCTCCTGGATCTGGCAATCGCCTCCAATCTTCAAACCCTTATAGGTTTGATCTTCAATGTCCAACTGGATGAAATAAAAGGAAAATATGACTATCTTAGACACTCTGGATGCAATGGTGAGCTCGGATTTAATACAACAAGCTCCCAAAATGCACCTGCAATACAAGGCCAAAAATGGAACCCCCCCAGAATCTGGTATTTCTATCAAGAAAATACAAGATTGCACTCAAGATCTCTCCAAAATACTAACTAATGACACTCTGATAGCTCTGATACCATGTAAGAATTGGAAATGAAGGTAGCCACCCAAGATCTAGAGGCCTAATAGAAAGCACAAGCATAAGAGATATAGAAACAATATGACAAGAATAAACTATATTTTGCTAATGATGAAAATAGAATGTAATGTGCCAAAGTACATAGGAGACCCCTTGGTTATATAGCCAAGGTGAGTACATAGAAGTGCATAAGATTATGACAAGTTTCATAATTGTATGACATGAGACAACTATGAAAAGATATCACTCTACCTAAAGTGGAAAAATGATAATGTGATAATCACCACAAATGGTGGATCACCCACAAAATGTGGAGAGGTAATCACATGATGTGTCCACGAAAGGTGGATGTGATAAAGTAATAACATGATAAGTCCACCAAAAGTGGAAATTCTCTAACTACCTCCTATGTGGTCCCTAAGTAAACTTAACTAAGGTGTAATTATGACCTAGGACAACGTACAACACTTCTAATTACACCAACATAGTAGGTCTTTTGACTCAATTTCTTTTTCCCATATTCCTTGAGAGTGGAATGGTGTGGTGGATTCAATGGGCATCCAACCAGCTAGAAGGTTGGAATATTATTGATAAGGATAAGGTTGGGTACTGGTTGGTTTTGATTTGGGCATCCTACCCTTTTTCTTTTTATTTCTTTTTTGGTATTAATAAATTTTTACCCCTTTTTTCTTTAAAAAAAAAATTCATAATAATTTGATGTAGTCTACAAATATTATCACTCAAGTCATGGAAATGACTTGATTTTCAACCAAAATACACCTACACTTGATGTTTCACTCTAGATATATCAATCATAAAATAAGTATGTTCCTACATCCATTTATAATAAGTATACACAGCTTAAATATTTTTCACATCAATGATATTGTGTCTTCACACTAATTATTTTGGATCCAAAATAATATTAGACATTGCTATTATAATTATCATGAAGGGATAAACACCCACCTCCTTTACCGAAATAAATGTAAGCCACAACCTCAAATCTATGTTGACAATATCCTTTCTCCAAATAGCATATGAAGTCTCGTAACATCTTCTCCCCTTCCAATATTTTATTTTCCCCAACACCCTCCCACCAACTCTAGGTCTCCCACACTTCTTCATCTTTACCATTACCAAAGGAAGCTCAACCATTTTTCTAATTTTTAAATAAACAAAATAAAATAAATTTTTGTATTAATAAAAATGATTATTCTAATAATAATAAAATAGACAAAAAAAAATGTATATATATATTTTAAAATAAATCTTAAAACAAAAAAATTCTTCAAATAAATAATACAAGCAAAATTATTAAATAATTTTAAAGTAAAATGATATAAATTTTCTATGAATAAAATAATCTTTAAATAAATAAAATTATTCAATATCTTTATAATAATGTATTTTTTTTTACAAATTATATCTAGAGAATTTAAATAGATCATAAAAATATATAAACTTATAATGAATAAAATATACAAAAAAAAATATGTGTGTGTGTGTAAAATAGAAGGATACCATCCATGATAATCAAGAAACATGTTATTATATTTACTAAAAATCATAATTTTAAAATGAAAATAATTTTTTTTAAAGTTTGAAGTTTAATTAAATTAATAGTAAATCAAAATTGATTATTTATTTAGTAATTTTAATTTTAATATATATATTTTTCATTTTTCATTTTTGTTTTGTGTTAAAATTAACTTGAAAAATATTTGTAAAGATAAAAAAAATGTTATGAAGTGTTTGAATTCTTATAATCATCCAATTCAATCCATTAAAAAAAATATATTACTTTCTTAAAACCCTCATGAAATTGTTATCCTTGTTTAAGGAATAGATCCACACCTCAAGTTATAAACCTCCAAACTCTATAAATTAGTAGTTTCGTGTAGTAAAACACAACAATGAGCCGATAGGCGGTGAGCGGCATGAAAGGGGAGTGATGTACATGCACTATATGCGGGGAAAGATTCAAATGTGAATGGCATGAGTGGGAATAGTAGCTATATGCAGATGTAGACAATATAGTTAAACATTAAGGAAATCTAACAAACAATACAATGGTTTTCTAACAATATAGTTAGACATTAGGCAATCTAACAAACAATACAATGGTTTGCTAAATATATTATGGGTAATAATAAAACTAATTGAGTGGGAACAATATTGTACCCTTTTTTTCCCTTATAGTTTGACATTATTTTATTTGGAGGGTGTTAACCCTAATGGGCTGTAAGGAGGATATGTATATAACAATTAAAGTGTGCAAGCAATAGTTGGTGAAAAAATAACTTTGTAGATTATACATATATACACATATAGAGGGTTGGTTGATGAATAATTGTATTAATGTTCAATTAGTTATTTGGTCATAAGATCATCTTTATTGGTAATTGGTTTGGTGGTGCAAATAATAATATTATGTAGTTAAGTTGTTTATTAAAGAGAAATAATATAATTACTTTTTAAATGTAGTTGGTAAAGAAATAACTTTGTAGATTATACATATATACACATATAGAGGGTTGGTTGATGAACAATTATATTAATGTTCAATTAGTTATTTGGTGATAACATCATCTTTATTGGTAATTGGTTTGTTGCAGCACAAATAATAATATTATCTAGTTAAGTTGTTTATTAAAGAGAAATACTATAATTACTTTTGAAATGATTTCATTAAGTAATAGCAATATCATTAAGTTTTATTAGTTAATCAAAATATAATATTATTATGCATGGGATTCAATGTCTAAATTGATGACATTACTAACGTGCATTCAGTTGCAAAATAATAATGTTGACATTAAATTAGTTGAATTCATCATTATATAACCGCACCCCATAATTTAGCCAGCAACTAACAATGAACGCTATATCAACTATACTTAAAAAAATCTAAAAGTAATATTAATATCATTAAGTTTTATTAGTAAATCATAATATAATGTTATTATGGATAAGGTTGAATGTCTATATAATTGATGAGATTACTAATGTGTATTTAGATGGAAAATAATAATTCTAGCATACTACTAATTAAATTCATAATTATCCAAGGACACCCCATAATTTCACAACTGCATCATTATATAAGCCCACCCCATAATTTAGCCATTGTATCAATCTAAAAATAATATCAATATCATTAAGTTTCATTAGCTAATTAAAATACAATATTATTATGGATAAGGTTGAATGTATAAATAATTAATGACATTACTAATGTGCATTTAGATGGGAAGTAATAATTATGGCATAGTATTAGTTGTATTCATGATTACATGAGACCCCATGATTTCGCAATTATATCAATTGTTAACAATACAAACTAAGGATCTTTTCACAGCCCCCAACAAAGTACCATAGACAAATTTTGGTTAAAAATAAGTTAATAATTTGTGTGATGTAGAGTATAAGTACGATAAGACTAATCAACAATGCTCAATGCAATCTAACATAAAGTGTATAAGGTCAACTATTTTAGTCCATTGTAACCATAAGCTTAAACATATAATTTTTTTTTGATCCCCACGCCAGTAAGATGGCAATCTATACATACAAAATAAAAAGTAAAATTCAACACGATGAGGACTGCTCTCCACCCTACCATATTAGGTCATGGAGCCTCATGGACCCTCACCAAAGCCCTGAGCAAGAATATAGGTTGGAAACCACTGTAATTAGTGTTCAAATGAATATTGTATATTACAATCAATATATAGTACATTAGGATATGATTGTCTATTTGAAAATTGTTGTTGAATTTTACAGTCACTAACATTATTTGGGAAGGTTGTTTGTAGCACATTAGTGTATGGAACACCATATTACTGATGTAGCATGGTCTGCAAGGAAAAGGAAAATGTGTTAGTGTGATAAAGACACAACATTAGTACACAATAAATAAATTAGAAAATGTAAAGGCCTATAAAATCAATGACAAAGATGATGCAATACAGTTGCAATAGAACACAATAAGTAAATAAAATCTATCCATACCTTGTGTAGTAAATGAATTGAAGTCTGGACATAGAAAAGGAGGTCTTCTCTCCATTCTACCATATTGGTTGATGGAACATCATCAACTCTTCTCACTTGGGAAAGGGAGTTCAAGAAATGGGATGTAGATTCATAACTGCAATTACAATCACTTGATCTTCACAGTTGGTTGAACTTGGCTCACAAAGGTGATCCATTTGTTTACCATATAAACTTGAATATTAACACCCAAGTTCTTGAACTATCTCTCCCAAGCAAGAATGAAAATGAGCTTATCAACAAGGAAATTTTAAAATTCAAGCACAAAATGAAAATTATAAAGCGAGAGAAAGAGGTGATTGACAACAACCCAACACAATGCTAGCTAGAGTTGAAAGAACATAGCCTTTTTTATAGGAATTTTTGAATAATCAGATGCTATAGCTTAGCCAAGAGAACAATAATCAACAATGACCAATGGAATCTAACGTGAAGTGTATAAGATCAACTACTTCACTATTTTGTAAGCATAACCTAAACAATATGATATTTTAATGAATCCTATGTCAAAAAGATGCCAATTTGCACATAAGAAATATAAAATTAAACTCAACACAACAAGGCTTGCTCTCCACCCTACCATATTGGATCATGGAGCCTCATGGACTCTCACCAAACCCCTGAGCAAAAGTATACATTTCCCACCACCTCATAAGTTGTGAAATGAATATTTCTTATTACAATCAATATACAATAAATTAGGATCTGATTGTGTAATTGTCAATTGTTACTGATTTCGTAGCCACTATCATTATTTTGAGAGGTTCTTTGCAAGAAATTAGTCCATTAAATACTGCATTATGGCTGGAATATGGTCTACAAAATTAGCATAAAAGTGTAAAGTTTAGTATGTTGATTATGCAAAAATAGAATGAACTACATATAATTAACAATCCTATTCGATTATATCCATCATAACAAAAAGCTTAAAACTGATAGCCACATCCCAATGCAAAAAAAATTACTGCAAAGGCTATACCTTTTGGTTGCAATGCATTGAGGTATGGAGAGAGAAAAGGTGCCATGCTCTCCAGCCTACCATTTTGCATCATGCGACATTATCGGCTATCAGTAGACCATTGCAATTACTTACCATAAAGAACAACTTTTAATGCATGCTCTCTAATGTTGGGTTGCTATTACTCTAATAAATGGTGATATCAATATTCCCATTGTATTATCCAATCTTATAATCTCTTCATCTTCATAGTTGTTTGAAAGCTAATTCATCTATTTAGCAAGTATACTAGAATATCAACATCTCACTTGTTGAATTGCCTCTCCTAAAGGAGAAGCATGTTCTCTGGAGCAACTGTGAATATGAAGAGATTATAGAACTAACTAAGATCAAGAAGATGATGGCGGTGAAAGAATGAAAACTATACACCTCTTATTGCTTGCCTCAATTACATGTCTACCCACTTGCTATCTCTTTCCTCTGTTCTTTCTCCAACGCCTACAAAAAATGTACACAAATTTATCCAAACCCATAGCTTTTGCAACTATAAATGCATGCAAAGAACATAAGATAACATCCAGTCACCTTCAGAGAGATTGAATAGCCAATGAATGCACTTCTACCCCCAAAAAAGGATGTGATGCTCACTGATAGCAACCTTCAACAACAACAAAAACATAGACAATGAAACCAAACAATATGCTATCGAGAACTAGGCAAGCATTTGTTTTGTATGTCATGGAATTTAAAATAGATGTTACTTGCACTATCACCACTACATGGAAACCATACAACAATTAATGCTAATGTTGTTTCGTTGGCCTCTACATTGACCTTCAACAAGAACATAAACCCAAAGAATGATACTGAGAAATACGTTATTGATAAATGCACATATAGTCATTTTCTTCAACAAGCAGTTTAAAAAAAATATTACTTGAACGATCACCAATACACGGAAACCATACAAGAATCAATGGTGATGACATTTCGTTGGCCTCTTGTACATCCACTCTATATTCACTGCCTCCTCTATGGAAGGATATAGCTTAAGCAAGAAATCAATTATCAACAATGGTCAATGCAAGCTAAGATAAAGTATATAAGGTAAAATATTTTAGTAGATTCTAACCACAATCTAAAACATTTGATTTTTTTGTAAATGCTATCTTAGAAGGATAACAATCTGTACATGAAAATTATAAAATAAAACTCAACACAATAAGACCTGCTCTCTAGCCTGCCATATTGGGTCATGGAGCCTCATCGAATCTCACAAAACCCTCGAGCAAGAATATACATTACCCACCACTCTGATCAATGGTGAAATCAATATTGCTTATGACAATCAATATAGTGTACATGAGGATATGATTATCTATTTGACCATTGTCACTGATTTTCCAGTCACTGTCATTATTTTATAATGTTGTTTCTAAGAGATTAGTTCATAAAATACCACAATATAGTTGGAATATGTTGTGCATGAATTACAAAAAACTATGAAGTTCACTATGGTGATTATGGAAAAATAGAATGGAGCATACAACACTAACCATTTTATTGCATCACAACCATGGTGGTGGGAAGATAAAACTCATAGCTACAATCCTATTGAATGGAGTGACTATAATTTAGTCATACCTAGTGTGTGTGGGAGAATACACTATGCACAAAACATAATAATGCCCGATTTCCACCCTACCATATTGGCTCATGGAGCAGTGTGTGCTCTTTTTCCACCACTATGACCAATGGTGAGACCAATTTTTTTCCCACCAATGAGTGAATTAAAGATCTAATTGCATAGAAAGTCCTGCAAAGGACAATTGTTTTGATTAGTAGAGAACAAATAAATCACAAAATATAAAGACTTATAGAAATAATTACAAATGAGAGGCAATGGACTTGCAGTAGAAAAAAGTAAGTAAATAAAATGTATAATTTCCTTGTGCATGGAATGGGTTGGAGTATGCACACAGAAAAGGAATCCTACTCTCCAGACTAGCGTATGAGGTTATGGAGCATGACTGGCTATGACCGAACCCCCAAGCACTAACATTAATTGTGCACCACTCTGGTGAATGTTCAAGGAAATGCTATTGCATTGAGGGGAATCTGTTCAGTGGAATTAAATGTTATACATTTTCTATAATTTCATATGGAGTTATGAAATGAGAAATGGAAAAAAAGATACGTAGCTTTACATTATATAGATATGGAATAAAGGTGAAGGACATGTTATGCCTTGCATAACCACCCCATTTTATTCTGGAACAAAATGGGTCCCCCTTTTTTTCTTTTGTTCGCATTGCCTTCGGTTATTTGCTTTGGTCTTGGGAATTTCTTTCATTTTCCTCTTGGGTCTGTATTTTGTTTTATCAGATTTTGGTTCTGTCTCGGCTTGAGTTGGATTTCTTCTTGCTAAAAATTGAATGAAATAATCATAAGCAATAGTCTATTTTATCATAGTGTATTTTCTTTTCTTTTGAGAACTAATGGAGGCATCTGTTTTGCAGGATTGAATTATTCATCTGAAGAAATCTCTCAAGGAAGTCAGCTAGAAATCATGCCTCAGTCCCATTCAGCATAAAACTCCTCAAGGAAAGAGTCGGTGAAACTGAATGAAATATCTAAAACTCCAAGGGAAAAAGAAAAAGAAAAAAGAAAGAGAAAGAATTATCTAAAAGGGAAAAAAAGACTCAATATGAATGGGTGATTCCAGTATCTCTATCGGGGCTATGGACGCCTACCTAGCAGTAGAGCAATGTTGTGAGAAAACTAGAGGTATCTCCGTCGGGGCTATGAACGCCTGACTGGCAGTGAAGCAATGCCTAGGATATAATTGCACGATAGCTAAAGGGGATTAACTCATGTGGTTCAAATCTTGCACATTGTTGTTCAAAAAATGAGGAAAACTTTATAGAAGAGTGATGCACAATCAAGCACACACATAGATTCAAGGGTAGCCAATGTTGATTTACATTTGAGATCCTAGCTCAGCCTTGGTTATTAAAACTAACCAAACTGGAGTTGTAATATTCATAAACCAGGAGTTCTGGGTAGCTGAATCCTTCAGTTTCTTGAAAGTAGTTAAACCATTCTCCTAGTTGAGTCACCATTTTTTATGCCTTGCATAACCACCCCATTTTATTCTGGAACAAAATGGGTCCCCCTTTTTTTCTTTTGTTCTCATTGCCTTCAATTATTTGCTTTGGTCTTGGGAATTTATTTCATTTTTCTCTTGGGTCTGTATTCTATTTTATCAGATTTTGGTTCTATCTCGGCTTGAGTTGGATTTCTTCTTGCTAAAAATTGAATGAAATAATCATAAGCAATAGTGTATTTTATTTTCTTTTAAGAACTAATGGAGGCATCTGTTTTGTAGGATTGAATTATTAATCTGAAGACATCTCTCAAGGAATTTAGCTGGAAATCATGCCTCAGTCTCATTCAGCATAAAACTCCTCAAGGAAAGAGTCGCTAAGACCATCCTATTGCCTTGCTGATTGGTAGTTTGGTTCTATTCATTTGAAATCCAAATGGGTCGCTGAGACATTTCGGTCGATATGAGTTTCTATGTGTCTCGCCAATCAGAATGGAAGTCTCGATGACAGGGGGTAGCGTCAGCATGAGGTCTCGCTGACCAAGCAAAGTCTCCCTAAAGTAAAATGAGCTCTCGGAGAGGGAGGTCCCTTTGGTGTAATGTCTCAGCGAAGGAAGCAAGTCTCGCCGATCCGTTGGAGTCTCAGCGAAACGGGGATGTCATCGGAAGGATCTCACTGAGAGGAATGGCTTCGAGCAAAGGTCTCACTAACAGGGTGAGGTCTCAGCGAAAGGAGGTATCATCGCTATGAGGTCCCGGCGACTAAGTGATGTCTCACCGACAGGTTGGACATCGGGGAGAAAGATGTATTCGCCATAAGGTCTCACCGACCCTGAAGGAGTCTTCCCGAAATAAAAGGAGCTCAAGCTTGGGGAATAAGAATGAGCTCATGGAGATTCTGAGTGAATGATTAGGGCTCGTGGAGATGTCTTCCCGAGTGCGATGGTATTTTCGAGGCGGAGTGAGTTCGGGGTAACGTCTTTTCAACCTGATAGAGTCTCACTGATGTTTGTTAATAAGATGGACATTGAGGAGACTCCTGGCAGAATGTTTTGAACTCGCTATGATTTCTAGCCAATGGCGATTGTCTCGGCGACAGCTGTGGATATCGATGTAACTCCTGCAGCCCGATATGAGGTCTCACCGATAGTTCAAGGTCATGCTGATAACTGTTTTAGAATGTAATTGCATTGGGGAGACACCGATGGTGTCTCACCGACGTGCGATTCATTCCAAACAACTGTTCACTTCCCAAGAATCTCACGTGGAGTGTGTTCGATCAATCAGAAGGAACTAAAGATGAATCATTCACTAATTGACTACCTCTATAAAGGACCAATAGAATGCAAATGACATGGAATCATTCTGAGATCAAAAGCAATGGATCGACTCAGGAACGATGGTGTTCAGATCTAAAGGGAGGCCCAATGTTGCTTCCAGAGATGGTCAACATGTAAAAAGATCTCAAGGCAGAAGAAGCCCAAAGGGAAGAAGAAGTCATTAGTCTTAGAGACAACTATAAGGTCTATTGGCCAAAGGGCAGATCAATATTAATGGTAATACTTTAGAGCATTCAAGGCAGCCCCTCAAGGAAGTTCGAAGATGGACATGAAGACCAGAATTAAATGCTATAGCTACAAAAGATCTGAGATCATCCCCGAAACAATCCTTCACCAACATGGACAGCAGGGATACACATTTAATGCAGAATCAACTTTATGCACAAGATCTAAGGGCCGACCCTTTTGAAGCCGATGGATATTTTGTAAACCCTAAAAATAGGGGCCAGCGCATTCCTTTTGGTACATTCTGTATAAATGGCATTTTTTGAATCCTCTTTGTAGAAAAACAAATTTCAAAAAAAAAGAGGGTAGAAGTTTTTAGAATACATAGAAATATAGATTTTGAACAGTAGTAATCTCCTTAGCAATAGAGAAACTTAAGAGTAGTAGTAGGATAGGAGTTAGATTTGACAGAAGGAAGTAATGCACCCTTCTAGTTCTCTTAGTATAGATGGAAACAATCTGAGGACATAGGTTTTCTATACACTGGTGATTGTGCCAGAGTTGTAAATGTTGCTTATCTGTTTCACTATTAGTAGAAGCAATCAAATTTAAATCTACTTCATGTTGTGTTCCTCAATGCTATTTCTCTTGAGTTAATCATTTGACTTGAGAAGCTTTCAAGGAATGAAGTTTTATTTTATGTTTTGTTTAAATAGTGATTTTACAATCTTTGTTGGAATTAGCACTGTAAATGAATGAAGTTGTGTGGTAGTCACAAGTTGACTTTTTTCTCCAGTTTTAGTTAGTAATTCCTTTGAAAGATGACAAGTCTAGTTAAGTTGGATGCATTACTATTCCCTTTAGTTCCAAAGCTTTGATCTATCTTTTTCTATGCTTAAAAGAAAACTCAGTTAAAGTAGGTTTGAATTCATGCTTGATCTTAGAACAATCCACAAGCTCAACACCAGCAGGCCCCGTGAACACTATAGTTCACATCAATCACTGAGTGAAATCAGCATAGTCGAGAACCGATTACAAAGACCTTGGGAGTTAAGATATCCATGTGTTATTCTTTCTCTTTCAGGAGAAACAGAATAGTAATATTCTATTTAACTGTTGATGTGCCACTTGGACCATCAACAGAAACTGGCGCTAGGAGGGCCAAGATGAGCAAACTGGATAATACTGAGTTTTTCTCACCAGAAAGATCACGTAGAGTTCTTCGATCAGCTGAAAATACACCACCTTTGATAGAACTCAATACCCCCAACAAGACACAATAGTCACAAGACTAGCTCAATAATCATACCACCCTTGTCAGCCCCACTCACTCCACCAGGATTTTCACCTATACCCTAGTGGGTACCCATCAATCCACCACCGAAACCATCTCAATTTCCATCGCAGTTGGTTCAACCCATCCAACAGCTAGATCAACCACCACCACCTCTACCAATGGAACTTTTTTAGAATAATCCCTCACCGTTGAGGACTATTCCCGAAGGTTTTCATGATATGCCTAAGAATCCTGAGAAATTATGTCCCAAATACATCCATGGTGAATCAAGGAATGTTGAAGAGCACATACAAGCTTTTAAGGACACTTGTACCAAAGCTCAGATAGCTCACCATGATGTAGTTTGTAGGTTGTTCCCTTATTCCTTAGGAGACATGGCGTACAACTGGTATCTTAATCTTCCACAAGGTTCCATTCTAACCTAGACACACTTGGAGAATGCTTTCATTAATCAGTTTAGAGTTTATGTAGATCCAGCCCTTTTGTACCACCAATTCACTACCATTAGGAAGGAGCCAGGTGAATCCTTTCCTTTATTCAATACCAAGTTTCAACGAATGTATAGGAGACTGCAAGACCCCTATCTAGTTTCTGGGAATAGTTCCATTCAAGCATACTTTAGGGTTATAGACCCTTTACTTGGCTTGTTCCTACAAAGGACTTATCAGCCCATAGACATTGATTCCCTATCTAAAGTCTATCATCTAGCTATCAAGCTTCAACAAAAAATTAGCTCTCAACAAGGAAGTTTGGGAGGAGGTTTTCCCTCAATAGGGTATCAGATGCCTAGCCCAATCCCTTTATTCAATATTGTCCTAGGAATGTCTCCTTCCCATTATGGGCCCATTTTTGAATTGTAGAAGCAACCTCCTATTCCATTCTTTTTCAATGGAACTCCTGACTTATTTCAACAATCACAGGCTCATCATAGTCCGCATAGGCATCATAATCAAACTGGAACACCAAGTCATGTCAGTCAGCCACCTGTTGCTAAAAGTGTTGAAAGTGAAAAGATAGTTCAACTCACAAATGAGGTAGAGACCTTAAAGAAAAATTTTTCCCAAGTCACAAATGACATGGATAAGCTTAGATTGAACCCTTCTCAAAACCAAGGTAACTACCCTAATCAAAACAGCAACAATCAGGGTAATTATCATAATAACAACAATCACAACCAGAGGGGTTATCAAGGCCAAAACTCCCCTAACCAAGGTTATCAAAATCAAAATAGAGGATATAACCAGAGACCAAATAACAACCAACAATGGAATATAGGGCCAAACAACGGTGGACTTTCTCACAATTATCAAGCTAATGAGGAAAGGTCACATACTGCAAATGTGGTTGACCTCAATTTTATGACTAACTAGTGTAGGTTGCATGATACTACAACCCATTCTGAGGTACACTGCGTTGAAATGGAAAAGATGGTCAAGATGGCACAGGAAGATGCCCAAACATTCCAAGGGAATTCAAACAAAGGAGGTGACTCAGTAAATACAACAATGACTTATGACCGCTTCGAGGAAGAATCTTCATTCCCCATGCAAAGTGAGAATGAACCTGAGGAAGATTTGTATGATGCCCAGGCCTTTCAGACAAAGGGAGGACACTTCCTGAGAAATTAGAATAAGGTTTCATTCACTACATCAACACCACCTAATCACATGGTGCACCCGAATCAAAGTGTTGATAACAACCCTCCTCCACCAAAAGGTCCACCTGATTTCCATAATAAAGGTAATTCACCTGGTGTTGTCAAAAGTAATGTAAGATATAACACAAAATTTGATATTGTTGCTGAGATGCAGAGACAGAAAACCTCTTTATCATATTTTGACATCCTAAAGTGGTGCCCTGCTCATTGAGAGATAGTGCTGAAAGATTTGGAAGAAGTTGATAAATCAAAAGGGAAAAAAAAGGTGGCACATGATGTAGATATGAACGCAGCTTTTTATAGAAGCAAGATGGGTACCCCACCATTTCTTTTGAGTTTAAGAATCTATGGGAAGAATCTACATAATTTTTTGTTAGATTTAGGGGCTTTCGGAAACATTATGCCATTTTTGATATGTAAGAAATTGGGATTGACCCCTATCCAAACAAACAAGAAGGTCATCCAACTTGACAAAACAGAGGCTAATGTATTGGGAGAATTGAGAAACATACATGTGCAAGTAGGGTCCGACCCTAGAATCCTAACCAACATAGATATTCAAGTAGCAGACATTCCCGAGACTTATGGTATGTTGTTGAGCAGAAATTTGATGAAAAGTATAGGGGCATATCTCTCCCTCAAATTTTCACATATGTGGCTACCATGGAGGGGAATGCCTACACAGATTAGTATTGAAAGTGAACCTCGCCTCAAGCATGTCATCACTGAATATGATTGTCCCAATGAGGTAGCTTACTTTGAAAATAGGATAGGGGTTTACAAAAGAGAGGAAATTCTAACATTTTCAGTTCTTGATCCTAAAGAACTGTCAATACAAAAGTTCCTTGATTCTATGATTAATGAAAACCAATAGGCATTGATCAGGAAGCTACAACAAGATCAGCTAGTCTTAGAGGGAGATATCAATTTGCAATCTTTTACTCCCTAATTGGTGCAAGGTACACTACCAAAATCATTCTGAATTGACTTGCCAACCCTGCATTAACATTTTAAATCATGTTTCCCAAGCTGAGGAAACTAGCTTAATTCACCCTAAGACCATTGCAGATCACTTCTCATTTGAAGCCAAAGAAGCAATAATGTTAACCAGGGATAAGGTACCTTCAAAGGAAGTTCCTTCTCAAATTGAACTTACCCCAAACACATTTTTGAATCAACATATTTATGAGGAACAACCCCAAGGTTTGTTCGAAGCCCCTGCACTCACGAGTATACCAAAACCCAAGGGGTTAACCAAAGATACAAGTGAATGTTGGAAGGACAGCCACATATTATATGATATAGTTGTGCAGGAATTGGAAAGTGTACCTAAGGAACCTATTGAACACCTGTTCCCTATATCCGATGCAAAAGATCAAGCAGCCCCACCTCTGGCTCATCCTATCCAAATTCCCACAATAACCTCCAAAGGATTGACCCCAACTCATGATCAGTTGTGGACCCTCACGTTTAATGGATCCAAGTTCAAAATAGGTTGTGGTGTTGGGATTGAATTAACCAGCCCGAAAGGGAAAACTTTCTTTGCTTCTTATAGGTTACAGTTTGGATGCTAACAACGTAGCGGAATATGAAGCTCTAACTCGGAGGCTGATGTTTGCACATAAGAAGAAAGTCATCGCCTTGATGGTCAAAGGAGATTCAGAAATAGTTATCAAGCAAGTGCACAACCAATACACATGTCACAATAGAAGGTTGGCAGCTTATAGAAATTGGGTATGGAACTTGATTGAAGACTTCGATGCTTTTGGGATTAGCTTAATCCCTAGAGAAGATAATCGAATAGTTGATTCATTAGTTGTTGCTGCAAGCAGCCTGGAACCCGTGCAAGGATCTAAGCTTAAAATATTCTCAGTAGAATTGATTTCCACCACTGCGGTTCCTAATAATGTCAGGAACTTTCAAGTATTTAAGGATGATCAACATATTCTTGCTTTTCTAGCAAGCTCAGATGTTTTTGAAGGACAGATCATTGATGAGTCCAACAGGGATCAAGGAGATTGGCACCCTGAATATTGTGATACATAAGGGGTCCTCAATTTAAAAAGCAATAGTATTCCCAAGGGAATGGTGGCCTTGGAAAGAATTTTTGACTCAGACCCAAGTGCTCGAAAGAAGATATTAGTTGAAGATAAAGGAGGGGAATATGAAACTATTAACCTAGCTGATTCTGACCCTGAAAGAAGTGTTTACATAGGGAAAGCTTACCCTGAAGCAATCAGAAAAGATATACTGAGGGCACTAAAGAAATATATTGTTGCGATAGCCTGGGGATATGAAGATCTAAAGACATTTGATGCTTCTGTAATGACTTATACTATCCCTCTGAAGCCCGAAGCTAAACCATTTTGACAGAAACATCGCCCTATCAACACCCTAATTGAACCACTGATCCTCAAAGAAGTTCAGAAATTGCTTTCTACAAGAATAATCTTCCCTATACAACACTCAACGTGGGTGGCCAACCTAGTTACAGTCCATAAGAAAAATGGGGAGATTAGGCTATGTGTAGATTTCAGAAATCTAAACAGAGCTTCAGAAAAATACAACTACCCACTCCCTTCTTTGGATGAAGTCTTGCAAACCATTAATGGATCCCTAATGATATCATTCCTGGATGGTTATTCTGGATACAATCAGGTGATGGTTAATTGTGAAGATAGAATGAAGACAACCTTCACTACCAAATGGGGAACATTTGCTTACAGAAGGATGCCATTTGGTCTGATAAACGTTGGAGCAACCTTTCAGCATGTCATGGACGTGGCATTCAAAGATCTGATTGGAAAATTCATCATCATCTACATGGATGACCTGACAGTATTCTCCAAAGATAGACTGAACCACGATGCAGACTTAGCTAAAGTTCTTGACAGATGTATCCAGTATGGTGTCTCCTTGAATCCTAAAAAGTGTGTGTTTGGGGTTTCTGAAGGGAAGCTTTTGGGACATGTAATCTCTGAAAGAGGAATATCAATCGATCCAGACCGAGTTGAGTCCATTCTGAAGATAAATAGGCTAGGAAGCAAGAAGGAAATGAGATCTTTCTTTGGAATGATCAACTTTGTGAGAAAGTTTATCACGGGTTTTGCAGAAATCGTAAAACCACTGAATTAAATGATGAAGAAAGACACCAAAATAGAGTGGAGTAATAAGGAAAAGGCCATGTTTTCATAAATCAAGTGATCCATTTTGAAAGTGCCAGTCCTCACCAGCCCTGACTACTTGGAACCGTTCTATATTTATTCCTTTGCTTCTGAGCATTCCTGTGCAGCCATCCTAACTCAACGAAGAAAAGAGGGAGAGGAGAGGCCAATTGCCTTCATGAGTTCTCCATTCAAGAATGCTAAAATCAAATACTTGCCTCTTGAAAAAAAAGCTTTTGTGCTGGTTAGAGCTGTCAAAAAGTTCTAGCACTACATTCTTTGAAGCCAAACTATTGTTGTAGTTCATGACGTTGCTGTGAAGTCTCTACTTATGCAGAATGAGCTGGGAGAAACAAGAGGGAAATGGATGGCCATTTTGCAAGAGTTTAATCTGGAGATACGCCCTATGAAACTTGTCGGAGGTACAGGCCTATCTAGATCCATGGTGAATGCTGGTGAGAACATTATTTTCTAGCAATACACAACTCATTCCTTTTCCAACGACCCTTGGTATGTTGATATCATCTATCTCATGCTCAATAACTGATGCCCAGAGGGAATGAATGCAACTCAGAGGAGAGCGCTGAGAATGAAAAGCTCTCATTATATGCTCAAAGAAGGATTGCTATACAGGAAGAATTTTGACGGAGTGTAGCTACGATGCCTTGATCAGCAAGAGGCTAAACATGTGATCACTGAATTCTAGGGGAAACATGGCACATGTCATGGTTCTGTGGATTCGTTGGTGCATCAGATCCTTAGATTTGGTTATTACTGGTCGTGTGTGTTCAAAGATGCCCATCAACATACAAGAACATGTCACACATGTCATACTCCCCATCAAGAGAATGGCATTCAGCCATGCCATTGCAGCCTATTTACAAGGTAAGGCCATTTTCCCAATGGGCGCTGGATTTTATTGGGATAATTAACCCAAATTCTTCTGTAGGACACAAATTTATTTTGACTGCTATTGATTACTGCACAAGATGGACAGAGGCTATACCTTGCAAGAACAACACAATAGAAGTAGTGATCAAGTTCCTCACCGAATGCATCACAACTAGGTTTGGGGTACCCTTCACATTGGTATGTGACAATGGCTCTTCCTTTTCTTCTGTTGAGTTCATTTCATGGGCTTATGACCACAAAATTGTCTTAAAATATTCTTCAAACTATTACCCACAAGGAAATGGAGTTGCAGAATCTACCAATAAGAATCTCTTAGGGGTAATTAAAAAATTGTTGGAAAACAACCCTAGGGACTGGCACACCCAGTTAAGATTTGCATTATGGGTAGATAGGACTAGGATCAAGGCTGCTTTAAGGACCTCACCATTCAAACTAGTGTATCTCCAAGAGCATGTGTTCCCTATTCATTTGGAAATACCTATCCTTGATTTCATGCATAAATTCTACTCTAGTGATGATAGGATAGAGGTAAGATTAGTTGCCTTGTTGAAATTAGAAGAGCAGAGAGATGCTGCCTTGCAGCAATTCTTTAGACATCGGGCTGTTCTCAAATGTTGGTTTGACAAAAGAGCCAAAATCAAGGCTTTCAGGATATCAGACCTTGTGCTGTTATGGGATAAAGCTAGTGAAAAGAAGGGCGGTCACTAAACATTTGATAAGCTCTAGTTGGGTCCCTATCAGATTGCTAAGATCCTAGGAGAAAATGCTTTTTGATTGAGTAGTTTAACTGGAGAACCTGCTCCCTTGCCTGTCAATGGGCAGTTTCTTAAGAATTATTTCGAGTCATAAGGCTTGCTAATTTTTTGTTCTACATGTAAGTAGTTTGTTGTTCTTCATCTAATTAATTTGTTTGTTTCTTGTTTGTAAATAGTTTGCTTTTCTATTTGTAAATAGTTTTGTTGTTTGTCTGCTTGTTCTTTCTTTTTTTCCTTTTTGTTTCCTTTGTTGTTTTGTGTCTGTTTTGTTTTTTTCTTTGGGGTTTCTCTATTTTTCCCATCTTTAAATAGTGGGTTTTTATCTAAAGTATGCTTTTGTTATTAGGACGGAAGTGGTTTAGATATTTTCAGGTTTGTTGATTAGGTGATTTTGTCCTAAGCTCTTTGCTTTATGCTCATTGTCAATGAGAGTTGTGGAAAGTCTTGAAAACAAGATGCAAAGTAAATAATCTTCATTAACTCCCTCTGAATCTGTCACAAATCATCAAGATCGTCTCCTTTTGTAATGGTATATTTGTCCTAGGGCAATAGTGTTGTAGGATTTGAGTGAAAAATCTGATTCCCGGGTGTTGTTATGAGGTCCATGGTAATTTTCAACCCAGAACAGATCTCTGACATCTAACATATTGAGAAAAACTGAATGAAATATCTGAAACTCCAAGGGAAAAAGAAAAAAAAAAGAAAGAGAAAGAATTATCTAAAAGGGAAAAAAAGACTCAATATGAATGGGTGATTCCAGTATCTCTATCAGGGCTATGGACGCCTGCCTAGTAGTAGAGCAATGTTGTGAGAAAACTAGAGGTATCTCTATCGGGGCTATGAACGCCTGACTGGGAGTGGAGCAATGCCTAGGATATCATTGCACGACAGCGAAAGGGGATCAACTCATGTGGTTCAAATCTTGCACATTGTTGTTCAAAAGATGAGGAAAACTTTATAGAAGAGTGATGCACAATCAAACACACACATAGATTCAGGGGTAGCCACTGTTGATTTACATTTGAGATCCTAGCTCAGCCTTGGTTGTTAAAACTAACCAAACTGGAGTTGTAATATTCATAAACCAGGAGTTCTGGGTAGCTGAATCCTTCAGTTTCTTGAAAGTAGTTAAACCATTTTCCCAGCTGAGTCGCCATTTGTTATGCCTTGCATAACCATCTCATTTTATTCTGGAACAAAATGGGTCCCCTTTTTTTTCTTTTGTTCTCATTGCCTTCAATTATTTGCTTTGGTCTTGGGAATTTCTTTCATTTTCCTCTTGGGTGTGTATTATGTTTTATCAGATTTTGGTTCTGTCTCGGCTTGAGTTGGATTTCTTCTTGCTAAAAATTGAATGAAATAATCATAAGCAATAGTGTATTTTATCATAGTGTATTTTATTTTCTTTTGAGAACTAATGGAGGCATCTATTTTGTAGGATTGAATTATTCATCTGAAGACATCTCTCAAGGAAGTCAGCTGGAAAGCATGCCTCATTCCCATTCAGCATAAAACTCCTCAAGGAAAGAGTCGTAGAGACCCTCCTGTTGTCTTGTCGACTAGCAGTTTGGTTTTGTTCATTTGAAATCCAAAGGGGTCGCCGAGACATTTCGGTCGCTATGAGTTTCTATGTGTCTCACCAATCGGAATGGAAGTCTCGACGACAGGGGGGTAGTGTCGGCATGAGGTCTTGCCAACCAAGCAAAGTTTCCCCAAAGTAAAATGAGCTCTCAATGAGGGAGGTCCCTTCGGTGTAATGTCTCGGTAAAGGAAGCAAGTCTTGCCGATATGCGATAATATCGGCATAAGGTCTCACCAATCCGTCGGAGTCTCAGCGAAATGGGGATGTCATCGGAAGGATCTCACTGAGAGGAATGGCTTCAACCAGAGGTCTCACCAACAGGGTGAGGTCTCGACGAAATGAGGTATCATCACTATGAGGTCCTGGCGACTAAGTGATGTCTCACCGACAGGTTGGATATCGGGGAGAAAGATGTATTCGCCATAAGGTCTCACTGACCCTAAAGGAGTCTTGCTAAAATAAAAGGAGCTCGAGCTCGAGGAATAAGAATGAGCTCATGGAGATTCTGAGCGAATGATTAGGGCTCAGGGAGATGTCTTCCCAAATGCTATGGTCTTTTTGAGGCAGAGTGAGTTCAGGGTAACATCTTTCTGACCTGGTAGAGTCTCACCGATGTTTGTTAATAAGTTGGACATCGAGGAGACTCCTGGCTGAATGTTTTGAACTCACTATGATGTCTGGCCGATGGCGATTGTCTCGACGACCGATGTGGATATCGTTGTAACTCTTGTAGCCTGATATGAGGTCTCACCGATAGTTCGAGGTCATGTCGATAACTGTTGTAGAATGTAATCGCATCGAGGAGACACCGATGGTGTCTCACCCACATATGATTCATTCTGAACGATTGTTGACTACCCAAGAATCTCACGTGGAGTGTGTTCACCCAATCAGAATGAACTAAAGATGAATCATTGACTGATTGACTACCTCTGTAAAGGACCAACAGAAAGCAAATGACATGGACTCATTCTGAGATCAAAAGTGATGGATCGACTCGGGAACGATGGTGTTTAGATCTAAAGGGAGGCCAGATGCTACTTTTAGAGATGGTCAATGTGCAGAAAGATCTTGAGCCGAAAGAAGCCCAAAAGGAAGAAGAAGTCGTCAGTCTCAGAGACAGCTGTGAGGTCTATTGGCCAAAGGGAAGATCAGTATTAATGCTAATACTTTAGAGCATTCAAGGTAGCCCCTCAAGGAAGTTCGGAGATGGACATGAAGACCATAATTAAATGCTATAGCTGCAAAAGATCTGAGATCATCCCCAGAACAATCCTTCACCAACATGGACAGCAGGAATACACATTTAATGTAGAATCAACTTTATGCAAAATATTTGAGGGCCGACCCTTCTGAAGCTGATGGATATTTTGTAAACCCTAAAAATAGGGGCCAGCTAATTCCTTTTGGTACATTCTGTATATATGGCATTTTTTCCCTCTTTGTAGAAAAAAGAAATTCAAAAAAAAAGGAGGGTAGAAGTTTTTAGAATACATAGAAATATAGATTTTGAAAAGCAGTAATCTCCTGAACAGTAGAGAAACTTAAGAGTAGTAGTAAGATAGGAGTTAGATTCAATATAACGCAGTAATGCACCCTTCTGGTTCTCTTAGTATAGATGGAAACAATCTGAGGACATAGGTGTTCTATACACTGGTGATTGTGCCAGAGTTGTAAATGTTGCTTATCTATTTCACTAATAGTAGAAGCAACTAGATTCAAATCTACTTCATGTTGTGTTCCTAAATGGTATTTATCTTGAGTTAATCATTTGACTTGAGAAGCTTTCAAGGAATGAAGTTTTATTTTATGTTTTGTTTAAATAGTGATTTTACAATCTTTGTTGTAATTAGCACTGTGAATGAATGAAGCTGTGTGTTAGTCACAAGTTGATTTTGTTATCCAGTTTTAGTTAGTAATTCCTTGAAAGATGACAAGTCTAGTTAATTTGGATGCATTATTATTCCCTTCGGTCCCAAAGCTTTGATCTATCTTTTTCTGTTTCTTTAAAAAAACCCAGTTAAAGTAGATTTGAATTCATGCTTGATCTTAGAACAATCCAAAAGCTCAACACCAGCCCCTTGAACATTATAGTTCACATCAATCACTGAGTGAAATCAGCACAGTCGAGAACTGATTACAAAGACCTTGGGAGTTAAGATATCAATGTGTTATTCTTTCTCTTTCAGGAGAAACAAAATAGCAATATTCTATTTCACTGTTGTTGTGACACTTGGACCATCAGTAGGACATACAACATAAAAGAAGAAAGGGAAGAATATACCCCAATTTAGAGAACAATAATCAACTCTCAGTTGGAGAAAACAACACAAACTGTAGAAGTTGAACTTTTTGATTTACATGCACATAAGAAAGAAGTGTCACTTTGCACAGGAAATAATACTTTCCATTTAAAACTCAAAAAAATAATTGGGCAGATTGGCATAGTTTCAAGAACGCATTGTTGAGCACTGATTTCTAGATTCAGCTACCTAACATACACAACATACATTATAGACAAGAAGCATACTACATCCATATCCAACATGGAACTATCATTAGGGATTGCAAAGTAGTAGGAAGAACACTTGGTAAGTGTTAGATGGTTAGCCAGACATGATAGTCACAGAGAAATACATCATCGACACATATATCTGCACAGAACTCTGTTAAGATATTCTATCCACTAAGAACATTGTAAACAAAATAAAAAGAACATTCTCTTTAGAAAAACTCATAGATATTTGTAAGTATTGAATTTTGTATGCATATATGCATAGATATCTAACACGTGAACTAATATCTAGACACATGTGTACCAAGAAGTTGTATAACACAGGGATATCTCAATTGCATGTATGTATATTTATGTATATGCATATGTAAATGGAAACATATATATAACTATGTGCACAACTAGATATATGAGCAGGTGTAGATAGCAATATGTCCCCTAAGAAGAAAAATAACTCTATATAAATAAATAGTATAAAATTAAATCAGAAATATACACTTAAAATGTAAGGAAATTATAGCAAACATAATCAATAGAAAACAAAATAGCTGTATCTTTTTCACCTAGACATTGTAACTTATACTTCATTCTCTTAATAAATAACCACTGACACAGAGAACAAAGCAATAGCGCTAGAGATTAAAAGTATTTTTGGTACGACAAGGACTGCAAGGGATTTAAACAAACTAAATGTCTAGCCAAGATGAACTTAAAGAAGTATACAAAGTCCCAATTAGCTATGCTTCGTTTGGTCTTCAAAAGGAAACATGACAACTAAATCCAGAGCCTGCTACATGGTGGTAGAAATAGTAGATAAATATGATAGTAATAGCTTGCACTCAACTTTAAAGTTAAGCTTAGCAATCTTTACTATTGTTGTTTTCAATCTTCTTTCTAAATTATAAGTTTGAGTTTTGATTAGAACTGTGAAAACAAATGTCATGTAGGTGACAACATTGATAATAGACTCAGCACTCATTTCAGCGGTTGACTCATATTGCAACATGTAAAGCTCTTTTGCTAACATTTGTAATAGGCTTTTTGCAGCCTCATAAAAAGCAGTTTCCCAAAGCTCGCCTGTGTTGTTTTCAATCTTTAGTTGCAATAAATATCGGAAGTAACAATCACCTATTGTTCTCTAGAATTTTGGGAAAAACCATGTATTTTGCTCAGATTTTACACACATTTTTTTGCAGTACCTACCATTCACCTCCAACAGGCATGCAGCATAATAGAATGCATCAATTTTTTATAAATTTTACTGTTGCCTTAACAGTAGCTTGCAAAGAATCTAGCAAGCCAAGGCAGTGGTCGAACATGTATGCAATAGTGACTCTCCCATTTTCCAAAGCAACCTTTTGAGGGACTAGATGAGGGGGATTGACAATAGGTGGAGCAATATAGCCTCTCTCGATCAATGGAACCTTGCGCCTCTGGTATGTCAGGGTTTATATATAGAAGAGTCCCTATGGATGTGTTAAGAACAACTCCATTAAAGTACCCATCACATGCATTTTTCACAGTAAGGATGAGTGTTGAACCAGGGGTGTACAACCTTTCTAACTCATGACCCTTTGCTTCCTAGTTTGAGCCCCACAAATTAACATCAATTGAAAAAGATGAAAAATCATTAAGTTTAACAGTCTTGCGAATTTTTTTGGACTGATGTTTTCTTTGTATGGCCAAAACCATTCCCACAAGCACCATAGTGCCAATAACATCAATTAAACTATTATTAGTGCAATCTATAATTTGATTTAATGGTGTGAAAAAAAACTTTCTCTGGTACAAAGGCCTTATCATCAAAACACTTTAAAATTGAAGTTTGATCCAGAATGATTTCCATAGGCCTGTTTAGATTATTAAATTTTCTATTTAATTGTGTCACTGATCCCTTTGACACATAATAAGTATGTCCCACCTCAACCTTATCATAATGCATGTTTGCAATCTCATTAAAGCATGTAATCCATATTTTTTTGCCCTCATCATCAATGATATCAAAGCTAAATACTTTCCCCTCATTCCCTTGCTTGCTATAATGGTGCATATCCCTCTTTGTTGTTACACGACCTTTTATTGTCCATCTGGTTTGGTAAACATTCAACCCTTTAACAAGGCTGATTTTTGTAGGGGCATCTTGCTGCCTTGGCGGTGTATTAATTCCAAACATGGAGGCTTGTTTTGATGGGTAGGGTGACTCACAACCAACATTCTATTCTTCTTGATCTCTAGACAAATATTTAGGTTTTCCAATTAGCTGGAAATTTGTCATCTTCACATCTAGGGACAGTATGACAATTTCCCTGGAATGAAATGAAGATTAAATACTTTAAAAAGGAACCCCCACAAACAAGGAAGCAAAAAACTACAAGAACAAGCAAGGAACAACTATATCAAACCTCAATTCTCGTAGTTTTCTAGACAAATAGTTTTTCAAGCACACAATCGAATCTATTTTCAATTCACCTATAGAAAAAGGTCATTGTAATTTGTAGGAAAAGTCCCCATCTGTATGTGGGTTCCATCAGATAGCATGACTTTGTATTGATCAATTGGGCTTTGATCACCTCCTATTTTTTGGTAAGACAATAGTTGGAGCACTGGAGATGGGACAACATCCCCAACATCTATATAGTGTAGTGCATCTATTGTTAAGCTTGGATTCATAGTTTTAGTCTACAAGGAAATTAAACTCAACATAGTGGGAGCAATGACATCTCTATGACTATGACTCAACTCTAAAAAGAAACAACAATATTGATGCATTTGCAAACCAAGAAATTTTTCCCTCTAAGATCTAAGTTACTCCAAAAAGGCCAATAAACCCAATGGGAACAAGACATACAGTTCAAATATAAATAAGTTAGAACATATATAATAGTAATTATTAATGTAAATGAAGTATTTCTTTGATTTGTTTGGCGTACTTCAAAAAATGACAAGGAAATTGGCAGCAACAATAAACTAAACAACAAACACACTTACAGGAGTGTTGCTTGAGGATTGTTTCCCAGCCTTAGAAGAGCTAGAGACCATCGACATTGCTCTGTTTGCTCTTTTTAGGAACGAAGAGCTGCAATGCCAATAGGTGGCTAGGAGGTCTATGGCTTCAAAACACATCAGCTCTTAATTTTTTTACATAACCATTAACAATATGGCAGAAAACAATTAATAATAACAAGGTCTTTAATGATTCAAATAATACTTAACATATAATTTGTTATTCCAAGTTCACTATTACAATATTAAAATTCCTACTTTTTTCCCCTAGAAACACCAACAGTATTAAGGAAAGCAAATAATTAGCAAGACATGCTTCAATGTTCTATATAACAGTGATATGAAGTATAACATTTGAAGTATCTCATGTCAAGGTTCACAAAAATAACTATTTTTAGGAAAACAATAAACATTGGCAAAAATACAGATGCACATTGCTTACATCTACTTTGGTTTACATGCAAATCTACACACACAAAAATATAATATTGTCTCATTTATGGATTTTCTTGTATGTAAATCATTGCAATATACTTATATACTTTCTATTCTTCTCCACAACACAACCTAAATAAGAAGAATTAGCATTGGGCTATGGGAAACATTGGATGGAATTTTTCACAACCTGCGTGTGCCCAGGCCTCTAACACCATATAGTAGGTGTTGTTCTATTATTATTTTTAAAATTTTTGAAAGAGTCTGGTGCAACGATAGAGGAGGCCAGTAAAATGGCATCAACATTAATCATTGCATGGTTTATGTTTAGTGTTGATGGTGCAAGTAACACATGCATTTAAAGTCCCCAAGGAACAAGGCGAATGTTTGTGCAATTTTCAACAACATAGTGTGCATATTTATATATATACATAGTCACACACACATAGATATATACATATCTATATATATACACATACATATATATATATATATATATATATATACAAACACACATATACATACATACATACATATGTATATGCATATATATACACATATATTTATATGTACATATATATGTAGACATGCATGTATATATCTATGTCTATATATATATATAAGAACTATCACAATGCACACCTTTTGCAACCATCAACACATGTAAAGAACAAAATATAACAACCAACCACCTTCACAAAATTTCTACAGTAGACGTGGATTATTATAGTTCTATTTTCATCTAGAAGAAGCCATCAATAGGGGACAAAGGGAAGACAAACCAAGTGGGAAGAGGTGCAATTGAAGGAAATTGGTAGAGGTGCATATTTGTAAAACCGTTCATGTAGTATTTGTGAAACAACTTATCTTACTTTCAAAAGAAGATTGTTGGTTATTGCTTTGTAGGTTGTTGCAAATGGTTTGGTTTATGAGTTAGTTCTATCCGCCATTTGGTGCAAACAATATTGTTTCTTTTCTACATTTGATGTGCTCCATACATTGAGTACAGTATAAAGGAAGCCCTATCTTACATGTCACAGTTTATATACAATTGGATAAACAACAGCTACAATCAAAAGTATTCCAACCAAATGCAAACCATACAACAAGCAATCTCAAAACCAGCTAACATTCAAGAGACCAGACATCCACATAGTATTTTCCCTCTCTTAACTGGTTGAGAAGGCTACAAATTCAAATCTTTTGTTCCTATAATTATTCCTTGCTTCACGATGTGCAACATCTTGTAGCCAACAAAAGCTTTGAATCCGTAGCCTTCCTAGACTAGCAAATGAGGGAAAATTTAGTCTAGATGTTTGTTCTCTTTCCACAAGTGTTAAAATAGTGTGGGCTTATGGGAATTTTGGCCTAGATTTTTTTTAAAGGGAAGGCCATTAGCAACCTTAGCATTGGTATGTGGGAAGCTAGAAAATGAAAAAGGCTTGCAAGGATTCCAATGACTTCTCTCTTCCCCATGTGATTTTTTTTAATTTACATTTATTCCTCCAAGGAATCTTCTCTTCCCCATGCATCTTCTAGAATCTTTGATTTGTCACATCATATCACATGTGGACAAGTGATTCCCTTTTTGGAACCTTGTCTTGTCCATGAGATTCTTCCAAAAATATGAATTTTTAATTTACATTTATTTTTCCAACTACTTTCCTCTTCTCCATGAAGATTTTTGAGGAATACTAAAATTCCTCTCATGTCACTTTCCAATCATTTGGGAACAATAACTTTCCTTTTAAGGAAATCTTCTCATATCCCAATGTACTTTCAAGGTACATGTCCTTATTCCACCTCACTTACACATCATCACATCCTTAGCCACTTCACATTCCACATGTCAAGATGTGAGGGCTTGTGAGCCCTCAACTCACCATAGCCTTTAATCTTGGCCTTGTTGGATAAATCTCAACCATTGAATTTTCTAGAGAATTCAAATTTATTTATAAATACCCCATATTTTCTTTCATTAAGGTGGTTCATGATTTTGCTACCAAACTCTTTCCAATTTGACATTTGAGCCATACTTAACCAATTTTCACACTTTTCCTTCACCATAGCACTTGCGTCCCATATTCATCTACTTTCAACTATCTTTGCATCCCATCTCACATCTTTTTCCATCAAGAGGAGCATACACAACATCAAAGATCAAAGGGCCAACCAAAAGAGAAACTTAGCAAGGTATAATTGTTTCATCTACATTTGTTAAGTTAACATTTTGCCCAATCTTGAGGTGTTGGGTGTTTGTTTTTGTCTTTTTGGCATATTTGTTGGTGTTGCATGTTTTAGGATAAGGATTTTCACCTGATCACAATACCTTATGTAATTGCAAGGTTGAGACACATTTTCTCAACACTCTTCTCATTTCTAGAATTGAAATTTGTTTGCCTATTTCTAGTTTTTAAGAATTCATATCAGAGGGTTACATTCTCATAGCTTACATAGCTACATCATTGCATCACATTAAGAATACAAAATAATCATCCAAAGAATCCAAATCCAGGATTGATTGATTCACCTTTTAGGTTGTAATTCTATCACATATCCTTGCCAATCTGGATTCCCAATGTTTTCTTAAAAAAAAATTGATATTAGTGACCTAGGATCACCTTCTCAATGAAAATTTGATAAAAGATGAATGTGAGACTAATATACCAAGCTACCAAGAGTAAATAAGTAACAAAGGGAGGATATCACAAAAGATAAAAATGAGGCAAATAACTAACATGGACAAGAGATTGGTTCTATTTTTTTTTCACTACCTATAAGATGCATATAGACAAGGGATATTGAGATAAAATATGAGCCATAGATTCCTCATTATCACCATAGAGATTAGATAGAGATTAGATGTCTTTTTTATAAACAATATTATTCAATTTTTTTTATTTTATCTCCTAAACTTTTCCATGTTTATGTTATTTTTAAGAACTATACTATTAGTTTCCATATATTACCATTTATTGAATAAATTAGTAATATAATTATTTTTAGGATCTAATATACGTGAAATGAAATTTATTTGTGACAAGATTTTTGAATATACATTTAGTAATTATTCTTACACTAAAATGGGAGATTAGTAAAAATTAATTCACTCTTATTATGTTTCTTCATATTTTGAAATAGAAGTGATACAACATGCATTTGAGAGCAATGTATTTAATAGTAGTAAGGTTACATAGCCAAAAATAATATATTATAAATTAATATTTCAAATAAGAATGACATTGTATAATTCCTTAATATACAACTATAAAAGAGGTTTTATTATAGAATTTTTATTAAAAAATTAATACTTTAATCACAGTACAATAAAAATTGACCTTAGACTTAAGAGTGAAATATAGAATATATTCCAAGAAATTAAAAGTTAAAATGTAGAGCTATATGAAACTAAATACTTGTAAAAAAATTTAAACAAAGAATTTCAATTAATTTCATTAACAATATTCTACTCAAGCCCAACATCCTTGTGCATCCTACAACAATCTTATGACACCCAAATCAAGGATATTGTGATAATATATTGAGAAATACAAATTTTAGTGTATATCATGAAAAATAAATTTAAAAAATGACCTACACCCAAACCACCTTATCTTCTAGGTCACCTTACACCATTAAAATGGACCTTATAAGTACTATTCACCTTTACAAAACTAAAAAAAATTAGTGATATATATTGTGAGATTTAATTCTAACTACTTGTATGTAAATCACAACTTATGGATTAAAAAATGACAACAATATTTTTTAATGTTTGTATTATATTAATATTGTATAATATTGGATTGTCATTATAAACAAATAGTAAAGTTTCAAATACATATAAAACAAATTGTGCATTAAAAAAGATAAGTCTATGAATTATATTTAAATTGCTTGGTTATTATATTGAACATAGATTTTTATATAAAGTGTCTTTAGACAACTACATAATTTACTTGAAAGATTCATGTCATTAAAAACTATGAATTTGTCTTTCTTCTTGTTATATTTGATAATACTTCAAATATAATTCCTCATATATTTAGCAATGATGAGCAATGTTAATTTACTATAATACATTCAAAGTTGTACCTTTCTTAGAGAATCATCAAAAACATTGTAAATTATTACACCCACAATTTTTTTATAATAGACAACACTTAAAAACAACTATCAAATCATCAATAGACATAATAGTTGCAGTCCATTACCCAAATATTATATTAAATAAATCTAAAAACATAAAATATAAAATGTGTGGCTAATAGAAAGATAAATATTTGTAATTGTATTAGAAAACTTGAATAAAAACTAGCAGTCGCATGCACAGGCATGCAATGATCAGTCAGATCCACTGCAAATGATGCAACCAAAAACAATATACTTTCCCACACTGTAACATTGAATATTGCTTTTACTTCCTCCCGTGCCATCGAACAACAATGCTAGGATGCATTAACCCTCACGTGAGCAAACACTTACCATTCATCTTTTGCGTATTGAGGCAACCACCCCAGGAAACTCGTCCGGTGTGGAAAAATTTGTTTCATGACTAGGCTAGCCAAAATCCCAAAGGACATTTGACACAAATAGCCTATCGGCTAATAAAAAACAATTCCATATCTATATTTAATTATATTTAAAATTAAAACTAGCAATCACACCTAGGTGTACAATGGGTATGCTGAAGAGGTGTAGAAGGTCAATTGGTAGGCCATTTAGCAAATGATGTTTGTGCAACAAAGATCTCAATGGAGAAGTGATAGCTTCAAATCAACTATGCATCCGCTTACATGGATCTAAACATGATTGAAACAAAACCTTAGAATCAAAAAGTTAACTAGGCTCCATGATCAATAGGGTCATGTCATGTTTGCAATACAAAAAGATGGAGAGAGGAGAGAGAGAGATAGAATGAGGGAAGAGAGAGGGCTAAGGAGATAGAGATAGGGGATAGAAGTGAAGATGGAGATGGAGGAAAGAGATATGAAGAGGAGAGGGAGAGATAAAGAGAGAGGGGGATAGATAGAGTTGTATTTATTAATAGAGGGTGATGAATATAAGCCACTAATGTCTTAATTCTAGTAAGGGGGGGGAATAGGTAGTGAATGCAAGTTAATTTTGTTTAATAATTTTTGTTTGACTTTTGTAGTTTGTAGTCTTTTTAACCCTTCGTCTTTCTTGATTAAAATTATTGGTAAAGTTTTTGGATTATCTTACACTTTATAAGTCGTATTTGTCTTACCTCACCAATGTCTTAATAAATACTTCAACTTACTAAACATAAATATGTGTGTTGATACTCGTACATTTCAATATCAACACCTCTACAAAGAACCAACATAGGAAATCCTACAAGTTTGGCCCCTTAAAGTGCAAGACAACTTCCAAGTTTGAAAGGTTGGTTCCTTCTTTATTACAACTAAATCCAATTGAATAAAAAAAGATAGAAAGAATTAAAAGCGAACAATTGAAGTGAAACATGAGTGATGCACCAAAATATATTATTCTTCCACTTACACATGGATTCTTTGCACAAAACTCATTAGTCAACATAGATTAAATAAACATAATTGTAGTTCAAATTAAAATAAAATAGATTATTTTGGATTCCTAATACAATTCATTAGTTGACATAAATCTAGATAAACACAATTTTCACAATGTAAAAGGTGAATATATTTATTAATCATAGTAGAAAAGGATTGATAAAATCACTATCATTGCATTCAATTAATTTAAATTTGTATACATTTGCATACTACAAAGGCTAGTAGAATTTTGAAGTCATAAATTAAGGCTACCCTAGTCTTACAAGTGAAAAATATGAAAAAGGTCTACATATAAGACTTTTACAAGAACAAGTCCCCATATCCAAAATGTACCTAAAAAATGTGCCCACAACTCTTAATTAGCTAATAGACTACATATAGTGTCAGATTTCATAAACAAGTCGCACACATGCAAGCCACGGTTGAGTCATCAGAAAACAAGTTTTAGCTATTGTTTAATGGTAAACCAGTTTCCATTTAATGGTAAAAGCCTCCAAAATCTCACTTATCACATAAAAGCAGATAAATACTAAATTCCCAATTGGATGGGAACATTATATTTCCATTTGCAATATTTTTTCTTCAATTTGATGGCAACTTTATTTTTTTTCCATTTGCATTGGTTTATGTTTTAAACCTGTATGTAAATATTTCAAAATCAGATAATACTTAATTTCTTTAGGGAAAAAATCTAGATTTGTCTAAGTTTATTTCATTCCATTATTTAGCACTTACAATTAATTGTTTAATCCAATCACATAAAACAAGAATTTACAGAACATGGTATCCACACGCCTCTATGCACAATCACATACTCTTTAACATATTTAATTTTCTATTAACATAATCCTTGAACCTCCTTGTAGTACAAGTGCTAGCTATACAAGAAAAAGTGCAGAAACAATTCAAATTGTCCTACCAACACTTCCATAGTGAATCACAGCCTTCACATGAAAGTGAGTGAGCAACAACTGCGTCGTCTATGCTGGATCCACCTGGGCCATAATCACACCTTCACTATGACTAATCTAATCTTCACAGCAAAGGGTAAGACATAGTTATTAATGTTAAATGAGTTGTTTACCGTTCCACTTCTACTCAATACTACAATAGTCCTGTGCCCTTTAACATCTCCCACATGGAACATTCAAACTGTAGAAGAGTATCTAAAAGCAGTTAATACTTATCAATAGATAACAACGATGGAAAAAGCAGAAAATATTGTACTAATGCTTATCATGAACGCCCACGATTTTCCACTCGAAGGAGTTTTATTAAATAAATTAATCACCATTAATCCCTCCCATTTTGTACGGTATGGCTTGAAATGTTTTTCAAGGTCCCTAACCATGGTATTAGCAAGATCAAAATTTATTACAATGAACGTCTATGATGGTTTCAAATTTCTGGAAGATCATTTGCCATTTTCAGATCGATGACTAGCTCGTTATGGTTGCTCTGAGGCGCAAAATTCAAATAGAAATGTAACTTGATATGAGAATAGGAAAAAAAAATTATTTACTTATGTATCTAAAAAATATAATAAATAAATTCAATGATGGACAAAAGTGTGCTACAAAAATACTTAAGATTGAAGTTTGTGCAGGAAACATCACACCTATAAAACCATAAAAAAATAAAAATAATTATAAAAAATAATACAAAAGATACACTAAGAACATATAGAATGGCAAAGTTAATAACTGATTTTTCCTTAGATAAAAAATACCAAGACTGTCACTTCCTAAATATCTGTTTGAATAAAAAAGCTAAAAGAGAAAGGAACCTTGATCCATAACAATTGATTTATCCCCATGCAGGAAATGCCAGACCTATCATATTAAAAAAAAAAAAGCTAAAGAAAAAACAGGTAACCTTTGTCCACTCTACACACAATCGACGGCTCTGCCTGTCAAATTCTTTTTTGTCCATCCCTCTGATGGCATCCTCCGTATCACGCAATCTAAGCTTAGTGTACATATCCTCTGTATCCAGACTGGCACGACATATACGTTCAAAGACTCATAAATAATAAGAGGAACCCGCAATGTCAATAAAGAAAAAAAACTGACTTAATAATTCTTCCTGTTGTATACGTTGTTGCTGCAGCCTTTCTTGATGATGCCTTCTAAGAATGTTTTGAAAAGCATCTATGTTATCCCCAAGAATAGCCTGTGTGAATTCTTAATCTTTCTGCAAAATTTTGTGGTAAAAAAGGAAACAAGAATAAAATCAAAAGATCAAATTTCTTTCCAACTTCCCATTTTATAGCCGCTTCAAACTAAACAAAATACCATACACAAACCTCAAGGACAGAAAATCTCTATGCGGTTCATACAGTACGTGCATAGTCTCTTGAGTTTTACTTAAATGATATGATTTTAGAATTGGCATTATAGGCTGAGTCAAAATGCACCCAAACTGACCCAGAAAAGTATACTTCTCTGTGAACATTACAGAAAACAGGTTTTTGAAGTCCAATACTAAAAACAGTCTCTAAAAAGTGTTGAATTCAACATTAAGAAGAAACTAAATGTCATATCAAATTGGTGATGAACGTATTTAATGAGACACTCTTCATTATTCAAAGACCTTACAGAAATCAATTCGTAAGGATCTTATGCCTACCAAACAGGTAAACATATAGTCATTAATTTTATAGAAGGAAATTTTCTCTTGAAAAAAATGTTAATTAGATCCACGAAATGCACAAAACAATTACGAAATGTGGGACATTAGGATAGCCCAGAAAGCTACTAAGTTTAACACCACAAGAAAACATGGTGAAAATTGTACTTTAATATCAATTCATATCTACAATAATGTACTTAAAAATTAAAATTATAATCAAAATCAATACAGTTCAAGCATAACAACTGGTAGCATTACTAGAGACAATGTAGCCTGCAACATACACAAGCTATTTAGAAGAACTCTAAACAGAAAAGGATTCCAATGCCGACCAGCTTCATCTATCTTCATCCTCCATATGCATTAAGTAGAAAGGTTCCCAGACTTCAACACTAGATCAAATCTTCTAATATTACTAATACTAAGAATAGAAAAACAATGGAAACCACATGAAAAGAACTCAAACATCTGAATTTACTGGCATGTCATTGGTTATAGTATTTTCAGTTGTTTGTCAAGCCTATGACCATTGTGCAGCCATAAATCTGTGTGCTTGTTTTAGCCTAAATCCATAAGTGTATGCATATAAAACACATATCTGAGAGTACTTTTGCAGCAAAATTCAAAACAATTTGTTGACCAAAATTGGTTTTTTTCTAGATTGTATTTGTTTGGTTCTTTGCAATTATCCGCTCTTAAATTTTTACATGGCTGGGCAAAAATGTGCAAAATAAAGTGTTATAAAGTAAAGTTAGAATAACACAATATTTTCCAGCAGTAGCTTGAGAATGGATTTAACAATGACAGACTTCTACCAAGCGAAGCAGGTGTGGATTGAAACATCTGATCCTAATTAGCATAAATTAAGATACACTTCAAATATAGTACCAAGCAAACAAATATATTCTGCAACAATGATATGAAATTTGAAGACAATGCCAGACTTGTACCAAGCGAAGCAGGCATAGATTGAAACATGTGATCCTAATTACCAGGTATTAAGATACACTTCAAATATAGTACCAGGCAAAGAAATATATTCTGCAACCAATGATATGAAATTTGAAAAAATGGACAAGAAGATAAGTTCACACATGTAGGTGTCTGCGCTTTGGCTTATTCAATCAAAGAAGCATTGAAGACAGGCCAAATACACATCAACATTTACAATGGATTGGTAAACTGTAGAACTCACCCATGAAGTTGCTTAAAGAATAATTGATGTGTAGAAATTAGATAACATAATCTTATACTTTACCTAACGCAACTGACTCAAGAGGTGAGGATCATTTCGAATGTGCTGCTGCAGGGCTCTAGGATTCACTGCTGAGCCATCTGGGTTTAGTCCTAAGTCATTTGTTCCTGTCCTGAATATAAAATTCAATTTCAATAAGACACAAGGCATCAAGAATAAACTTGAATACACCCATATCCAATGAAATTTACATGATTATGTCACATTAGACATAAAACAGAATTTAATAAATAGTCCACACTAATTTTTTCTTATCCCACAAATTCTGTTCAACTTCCACACCACTGCCCTCCAACTCGTAGGCATAAGTGCAGATCTTTTTAATTCATTAAATCGGGAAGTTCAATGGAAAAAAATAGAATACTATTACTATTCTAATAGAAATGAGTCAAGATCCAGACTTCTCTCACTAATTTGGAAACGAATGTGTATAAACATTCTCTTGTTTGCATGCTGCAGAAGAAATTGTAATTCTAAAAATAGATTGAGCATAAAACATCTTGTCACTTTCATTAATAAACTATGTCTCAATTTCTTATTCCTAGGTTAAAGTAAAGAAGCCTTTGTGGTTGTAATAATTCATACAATTTATCTGTGATCCAGAACTCCAGAATCAATCCAGGGCTACATTGCCTGAAAAAGGATTTTTGTTGACTGGGAATTATCACCAATTTTTCTGGGACCCAGCTTAAGATCATCGTAGACACATCCGTACATTAAAAATATGTAAAACAATATGAAAGTTAACCAAAACACTAGTTTTATTCACATAATCAGCATTAAACAAAACATTACATAGTTTATAATTCAAAATATGATCTTAGTCTCGCAAGAGTCGGAGTTATGTACTTTTTTTATTTGCCAAGTCCACCATTGAACTGCCACCTTTCTTGTTTATTAATGTTTTGACAAACTACTGTTTTAGTTGATTTTATATTTTGTTAAAGTAACATAATAATCTGTTCTAAATGTTCTAAGAAATCTTGTAGTGTTGCTACCTTGCAAGTATAAGATTTAGGCGGGCCATGATTCCAAATTTCCATGAATAATGATTGCTGCTGTTGATGAATTCCATCTATATGCAGATGATAAGGTAACCTTAATTGCAAGGACTTACATTATTTGAAAAAAAAGGTTCCATTGACGACTACTTTTAACAGAAGATGTAATCTGTATATATCCTTTGTAAGGGCAAAACATAAAGGTTTCGTACAAATTTTGTAACACTAAAAGTGACCCAATACTTGCTGCATCAAAGGAATATTCAATGTAACATCTTGTTAGAACTATCTAGTAATTTCTACCACCGACTGCATTAAATCCTCTAACTGTACCACCGTCCACAATAAATCCTCCATCCAGAAATATCGACAGTCAACGATCATGGTTTTCTTCCACTGTCTGCATTAAAACACTTCATCTAGAATGTCTGCGATAACAGGCAAGAAAGAAATGTGAGCAAATTTCTGGAGACTTCTGTATTATTCTAACACCTCTATAAATGGAGGGAGATGTAATCATTTTGTTCAAGGCAATAAAAATCAAGTTTATTGTGCCGTAGCACATGTGTCTGGTTTTGCCTTCATGTTTGTTTCTTCTGTCTCCGCCCACCCTAACAGTGGTATCAGACCTAGGATCGTTTGTATGCTACCAAGGAGCTTGCAGCAAGTTTGAACCCGTTGCCATAAGAAATCAGAGCTAAGTTGGTGATTGTGCTAAGTTGTGAGGATCACTGCAGATCGTAGATTTCAGCCAAAGACAGCGCAGAAAGCTAAAAGGGAGATCAATGTTTTAAGCCACAGATCTGAATTTGCTTACACAATGTGTTTGTGAGTTGCTGATTGGTAGAAAAGAATACAAGGAGCTGCTGCTGGAGATTTTAAACCGCTGAAGTCAATTTAAGGAGTCGCCTGTGAAGAAAAGGCCGCAGCTGGAGTTATTATTTTTTCTTGCAGATCTTAATGTAAGAAGTTTTGATTGTTGCACAGATGCACCACAGTTTTTTTAAGGAGCCGAAGCTCTAAGAAGGCCAATTTAAAAGAGTTTGTTGAAAAGATCATTTGAGGATCCTGTCACCATTGGTGACAGATGTAAGGAGGAAGTTTATCAAGATTTTGGAGGTGATCCTGTCACCACTTGTGACGTCTGTGACAGACGTCAAGAGCTAAATTAAGGAGGAGATCTTGTCACAATTTGTGACAGACGAAAGGTTTGGTAACTTTCAATATCTTATTCCAATATTTTTTGGCAAGAATTATGATAATTGGGCTTTCAGAATGAAGTTGACATTTGATTCATATGAGTTATCGGACATAGTTAGAAATGGTTATACTGAACCACAATATGAATCTACTTTGAGTGCTGATGAAAAGAAAAAGTTAGATGAAAATAGGAAAAAGAATAGAAGGGCTTTGCAGATAATTGGGCAAGCATTGGATGATTCAGTTGTTGGAAGGATTAAGCAGCCACTTCAGCCAAGCAAGCATAGGGCATCTTAGAGACGGCATATTAAGGTACAAGTACGGTAAAAGTTGCTAAACTACAAGCACTTAGAAGAGAATTTGAAAACTTGCAAATGAAAGAATCTGAGTCAATAGATCAATTTACATATCGTGTTACGGATTTGGTTAATCAAATAAGGCAGAATGGTGATGAGCTAACATATCAAAAGATTGTAGAAAAGGTTTTAAGAAGCTTGCCTAGGAAATTTGATGCAATTGTTGTGGTAATTGAGGAATCTAAGGATTTGACTACATATTCTATGGATGAGTTGGTCGGTTCTTTAAAAAATTATGAAGACAGGTTGCACAGGGATGACAATACCTCATTGGAGAATGCTTTCAAAGCACAAATGCCATTTGGCAGAGGCAGAGGAAGAGGAAACTCAAGATTTAGAGAAAGAGGAAGAGGCAATTTTCAAAGAGAGGAAAGAAGAAGTCTTGATCTAGGAGGAGGAAGAAAAAGCTTCAATTCTAGAGAACAATCATCACAAAGGTTTGACAGATCTAATGTTCAATGCTATTACTGCAAGAAGTATGGACACTTTGCAGATGAATGTCAAAAGAAGCAAGCAGATATAGAGAAACAAAATGCAATTTTTTCTGAGAGTAGTCCAGAGACACTGTTCTAGATATTTTCACAGACATTAGCAAGATGAGTATATGTGAAAAATTTTGAGCATTATAAATTTTGATGTAATTAGTGGTAGAAATTAGGGGGGAGTGTTAGAACTATCTAGTAATTTCTACCACCATCTGCATTAAATCCTCCAACTGCACCACCGTCTACAATAAATCCTCCATCCAGAAATATCGATAGTCAATGATCACATTTTTCTTCCACTGTCTGTATTAAAACACTTCATCTAGAATGTCTGCAATAAGAGGCAAGAAAGAAATGTGAGCAAATTTCTGGAGACTTCTATATTGTTCTAACACCTCTATAAATGGAGGGAGATGTAATCATTTTGTTCAAGGCAATAAACATCAAGTTTATTGTGCCACAACACATTGGTCTAGTGTTGCCTTCATGTTTGTTTCTTCTGTCTCTACCCACCCTAACACATCTCAAAATAATAGCTAGAGAATCTGACATCACAGAATATGCAATTTCCATTTTAGTATTACAAAATTTAGTGGTTAAAACTTGAAATGGATAAATCTTTAATGGCTTAAATGTCTTAAACCCTATTCTACTAACTTTCTAACAAAGTCTTTAATGACTTAAATTGTATATATTTGAAACTTATCGTTTCCAATGACTGTCAAACAATAGCATCAGGAACAATATCAGCCAACAAAATGGAGAATTCTCACACTGTTCAACCTGAGTAATAAAAAATAAAAAGAAACATAACTAGCAAACAAAATCATGACTCACAATTCATATAGGAAAGAAAAAAATAGCATAAAAGTGACAGTAGAAACTACAAAATTACACATAAACTCAGGCTCCCAAATGTAATAAACACTATTACAACAAAAATGAAAAGTTAACAACATTGCACATTAAGAATCAGAAAAAATGACATGGAAACCTGAATCTAGGTAGGCAATTGCATGCAGACAAGGAAAGGATATAAGAACAAATCAGACTTACGTACTTGAAATTAAAAATGGTATCCTTGCTATATGTATTCATTATGATAGTTTTAGAGAAGAAGCACAAGTTAAAACCAAACTAGAAATTATCATTTCTGACAAATTAAGGGAAGTGTTCTTAAACCCATTTATTTGCAATATTCTTGTACCTTGGTCATTCTTGACCAATAAGCATGGGCAAAATCCATTCCAACTTGTGATCCTCTTTTGCGATCCTTTCAAGTTTTAACCATGATTATCAGCTCTTATTTAGATAGACCTACTTGTACAAGCCAAGTCACTACCATCAGCGCTTGGAGTACATCCATATGATGAGACTACCTCCCTTTTATATCTTATCCCAAGTTGGGATAACATCATCTAATTATGGTTACTAATATCTCATCATACCTAAATTTAATTAACAACCAATTCATTGTTAATACATATACCACATATAGCAGCATAGGCCTTCCATATATAAATATACATCCCTACGTAATTCAATTTCGTGGTCTATAACAATTCAAATTTTGGACTCCAAATTGTGGCCAAAAAAACATTTTCAAATTTATTGCTTGCATTTTAGATAGCATCATCACAAATGCATTCAAGAGAATCACCTCAAAGATGTCTAGAAATTTTAGAAAGAAAAAGGATGTACCTTATCTCTGTAGAAGTCATCATGATTAAGTCCCCTTCTACAACTCCAAGTGAACTCAAATGCTCAGTACTTCTAGCTTCTATCCCATGGTAAAGCAATTGTTGCTGCTGAAGTGGGACTTGTGTCTGAATAATTTGGAGATCTAATTAGTCCTTGTGAATCCAGTATACCAAAGAGAATACTTGCTAATCAAAATTTGCAGATTTTCTTAACTAAAAATTAAAATATCTGAAGATGCAATGTTGAGTTACTTAATCCTAAACGTAAAGTTCCAGAACCATCTATGTCCTCACATTCTCTATCAACTTAAAGGTGTTTCTTTCTCTTGCTTGGTAACATTAGCACTATTTCTGCATTTGTTACTTGGACTGTTCATGAAGATTTAATCATTTTTTCACCCCAAGCAAGAAACGGCGTCTTTGAGCTGTTCTCCCTATGTATCTTGTGTTTCAGGAATAGTCAGGGACCTTTTCAAAGAATCCCCTGACCCTTAGACAAAGGAAACTGTGAAAAATGGTGGCATTCAATACAAAACCTAATAATAAATTAAGAACATCACAGACAGTCCAAAGGTTTTCTTATGTAATGGTAATTCTTAAAAATTTGGAGACTAGTGTAAGAATCATTTTAAATTTGCATACAGTTTTAGGAAAATATAGATTCTGTTTAAATTTGTTAAAAAAATAGAGTAAACAACTGGAATATAACTGTTAACTTTTATCCATGAAAAGCAACAATAATTGCTTTGGAAACATTAGGATGCACAAGTACAATTAAAATTTATTTTCTACCATTAGAATGAAATTAATTAGCAGAAATTCAAATCAATTATCTAGAGTTTGGACATTTAAAAAAACTTACCTCAAGGCTATATCTATACGCAATCTAAGCTTAGTGTACATACAAAGCTCCCCAACAAACAGCTATGGCGAAATTTAAGATTTATTTTGACACATTCCTTTCACTGCACTGAACAAATGGGAACAAAATTTCACTATGCACGCGCATGTTTCATTGCAGTACCAGTAGAAATGGCTATCAACGAATCATGGTCTTGATGGAGGGAGGCGACAAGGTAATGGATTTCACTGGTTCTCCTGCATAACCTTGCAATTTTTCTTCTGCTCTATCATTTTCTTGTTATGTCGTGTAAATGAAAATGAAAATGCAGAAAAAATACCTGTTTTAGCGAATTTACTTAATGATACTCCTGGCACGGGGCACAACATTCACAGAGGCGATGGACAAGGAAGTCAGAGGTTCGAATCTTGGGAAGTTGTAGTTTCATTCTCAGTCTCTCTCTGTACCCACATGAATAGCAACAGTGCTGGCCAACAATAACAATACAAGGTACACGCTGCTTTTCACCCCACACACCACATAATGATAAGACACGAGTTGATTAAAACCCTATATTTCACCATTTGTGAGTGGAAACAAGGTTTACCCCTAAAATTTGTCTTGATTTTTTTGGAAGAAAATCTGCCTGCACGATAGCCAGACCAAGTCAAACTGCATGGCCGTCTCCATGGTTGGCTTATACTTTAATTGTATGGATTGCAATTTCCTGTGTCGGCAAGAGAGTCTCCCAACACAAACAGTCCTGCGCTTTCTCTGCAATTCCTCTCCCTGCACATCAATCATTTTATATAAATATCATATGGGCATAGAATGAGAGAAGTTTGAAATGATAATTTGTATAACTGACCTGCAAATAAATAGAGAATGATTATCAGAAATAGAAGGCATGAATAAACTAAATTTGTAACCAAAACTCACCTTTATTAGTGCTCGAGAATATGCTCTGATAATTTTCTAACCCTCGAGCATGGACGTGACTATTCTCCCTGCAAAATGGCATGCCCATCATTTTAAAACTCTCGCTCACCATTAAACGTCCCGTCTCCATCCTTCCCCTTCTCTCGTTTAACCTGCTTTCATCGGAGGATGGTTCCACACTGCAAAATTGAATATTGCAATTACTTTCTCCCCGCCATCCTACAGGATGCACCATTCTGCTTCCGCCTATCGAGGCAACTGTGCTTGACGACCACTCAAGAAACTCCTTCTCCACGTCGAAAAACTTATTGACATTGGACTGACGAAAATCCCCCCAAAAACTTCAAACAAGATAGCCTATCGACTAAAAAAGAAATTAAATAAAACTTCACATATATATATAGACACCTTGTACCATTAAAATTATATGTAATTCTATATCTGATATAGACTATATGTATAATAAATAGAAATCATACAAAACATATTTCATACTATTCTTTCAAGTAGACATGTACAATAGATTAATTTATTTTTCATAAACTAAACAAATTAGAAATATAAATATGAGCCTGTACTTGTACTTGTTTCCTTCGAAAACAATTTCTCTAATAAAAATGATGAAAAACTACCTTTTGAATAAGATAAGCAATTCAAATAAATTAAAGAACTGAATTGATTGACCATATCTCTTGTAACTGAGGGTTATTTTAGAATTAGATTAGATCAATGGAGACCATAAACCCAAAGCAATTACAAAATACAATGGAAGTAAACAAAAGAATGATTATACCATAAAACCGCCGAGACCTCCATGATTCACTTTTGTAACACCTTCTAACTTGCTAGTTGATGTGTTGCCCTCAGATTCATCATGCGAGCAATCTGCAAATAAAATTCTAAGTCCTACACCAAGCTTCGAAGGATTTGATCAATGCCTAAATACCTAAGACAATATGAGTGAAATGCCTATGCCTAAATATGCCAAGACTAAATGAAGTAAGATGACAAATGCTGCAAAGTTTAATGTCTAAAATCCAATGCCTCCTTATGTCTAAAAAATGAGAGAAAAATGGCATTTTCTATGGACGAATGAGATTGAATTTCAATAAGGTGTCTTAATCAATGGCCAAAATCGAATGTTGTAGTATGGAATAGGGTTAGGTCAAAATTAGGGCAATGACAATAAATGAAGGGTTGAGATTGAATTATGAGATAATTCAATCAAGGGATGAAATTGAATGAGATGTCAAGAGATAAGATTTGATGTGGAAGATAAGATTGGCACAGACAAAGAGGTGATAGGAGAAATTAAATAATAAAAATTATTTAATCTGGGTGACCAATAAATAATTAAATAATTAAAATTATTTTAATTATAGAGGAATGTGACAAAAGGAATCATTTTGAATTAAATACTGATTTAATTCAAAATTCAAGAGAGTGGACCAAATTAAATAATAAAAATTATTTAATTTATGTGACCAATGAATAATTAAATAATTAAAGATATTATTTAATTATAGAGGAATGTGACAAAAAGAATCATTTTGAATTAAATAATGATTTAATTCAAAATTCAAGAGAGTGGACCAAATTAAATAAATTTATTAGAGAAGAGGCCAATGAATAATTAAATAATTAAAATAATTATTTAATTATAGTGGAAGGTGGGATAAAATTAAATAAATAAGAATTTATTTAATTTTAGAAAGAAGAGGACTTAATTAGTGATGTAATTAAATAAATAAAATTTATTTAATTAATCAGGGAGGAGTAAAGATAGAAAATTAATTTAAAAATTAAAATTATTTAATTAATAGAAGAATTATGACTTTAGAAAATAATTAAATAATTAAAAATTATTTAATTATGAAGAATGAAAGGGGAAATGATGAAGAATTTAGAAGTTGCAAGCCTAAGACATTTTTTAGTGTCTACATTTTGCCCCTCTTTGTCATCATGTAGCATGTCGCATTGTGACAAAGAAAATAAGTCCAAAAATATGCCCCAGTGCAAAATAAGGTGAGGAAGAATGACAAGGAGGGTTACAGTATGCCCCCTCGAGAGGAAAGACGGGTTCCAAAAACATGGGTGTGCTCTTGAAATGGACACGAGGACTAGAATATGAAGAGACAAAGGAATGAACATTAGTGCAAATGATATGGATGATGAAGATGCAGACTAGATGAAAGAATCCTTCAAAACTTGCAGTAGGACTTTAATATTTATTGCTCTTAATCATCATTGGGCAGTAAAAATAACACAAATGGACAACAAACACCATGATATGACATAGACCAAGGTATGCAAGGTCATCCACTTGAAAAATAGATAGTCATAGACAAGGAATGTCTTTAACTCATACTAAGGGTCATGTTGCCCCAGTCTTTTTGTTGAGACAATCCACAGATAGTAGTCAAAGAAAATAAAATAGGCCAGGAGACGTCATCGTACCTTTAAATCCTTCATGGGACATCCTCGAGGTAGCTAGCAACATGACCACAAAGAAAAGGCAGTAAAAAGATAAGAGGAAAATAGACAAAATAGTCAAAATATAAGACAAGATAGACCAGAAAGATTAACAGCCTTTTAATTTTGTTTGCCAATGTTTGCTTGCCAAAGATTGATTTCTTGTTGGTTTGACAGTTTTGACAATTTAAGAGTTTTTTCCAATTTGACGGTGTTGACAGTTTGACGGGGCCTATTGTCAGGAAGGACAAATCTTGAAAAAGGCAAAGGACATTTTGACAAGGTCTAACTCCAAGAAGGACACATCTTGAAGATGACCAAAGAGTGACGAGACTACTGTTGTTTTGAGTAATATTTTTTGGCAAGTTGACTAATGTTGACTGTATGATTGATTGGACTATGTTGTCTATTTTGACCCATTTTGACGTTGACGTTTCAAATGACTGTCTCGTGTCTGAGTTTGACTATGTCTGACTTATTTGACCGATGTGATGATTGTGACAAATGCCATGATTTTATTTGGACCAACCTAAAAGGACTAACCTAATGTCTCGGGGACTCATCGACTGATAGCCTTATCTACGTAGCAAATGCACAGAGACAACGTAGTTCAGACAATGAAATGGACTGACAGACATGACTGACTTTGACTCCATTTTTAGGATTTTGACATTGATTTGGATGTTTTTGTGTTTTTCTTTAGGACGTTTTATGATTTTTAGGTCTTTCTTCAAGACATTTTATGATGTTTTTGTCTTTTCCAGGACTTTTTATAATGTTTTTGTCTTTTTTTAGGACTTTTTATGATTCTTTTGTCTTTTTTTTCGTTTTATGATTTTTTTGGATTTTGACGTTTAAGAGGATCGTGACAAGTGCATATGACTAATGCCTACACATGAGAATCCAAGGACAAATATGATTGTGCCCCTGGTCAAGCTGAATACCAATTGACAAGTGATGACAACGTTATTTGACGTGGGAAGGACACATCCCAAAACAACGTGAGGATGATGACTATAATGTGATGAAAGTATGGAGGTCTACAGCTGGGCCAGGAATGTAGTCAAGTAAAATTTTGGATAATGTGTCTGTATGGATTAGACTTGTTGCATTTGGAATGACTTGGTTAGGACTAGATGGGATGATGATTATCCTTAGACCGTTTGACAAGGGAAAGCCAAGATAGGTGACATGCATGAAAGGATAGGGGGTGGCCTTGGTAAAAGACGAGAGACATGAGACTAAGGGAATTGTCATATGATTTTCAAGGACTATGTCTTACAAGGACAATAAGACTATGATGGTCAATGACATGATGTTTTGTGAATTGTGTATGACCGTAGGATAGACATGTCAAGGGTTTTCCCAAAACATTATTTATTTGTGCCAGTTTTATGTCAAGACCAAGGTAAGTGGAAAAAATGCGTGGAAATGATAGGGCTTAGATGGATGTCAATGTCATGAGGAAGGCATGGGAAAATGAGACGACTTGCCGCCAAGTATAAAATTCCACATAGACGATTTATTTTACACATAACGCCTATTTGCCAGGTTTTCATCATGGTACTCATCTAGGGCGCCTGTTTGCCAGGTTTTCACCGTAGGACGAAATTTTTCTCTTTACTATTTTCTTGACTTTTTGATTTTTTTGGTGTCACCAAGATGCCTATTTCCCAGGTTTTCATCAGGGTGACAATTTTTTAATTTTTCTTTTTTTTTTTTGTATTTTGATATTGTGGATAGCCTGGATGCTTTAGATGACCACTGACTATTTTGAATCCACTGACGGTGCTGATGTAGAGACTAGTGCCATGATATGCCAATAATGACCTTGTTGAAGGATTTGTCTTGTCAAGATTGTAGCGCTTGTATACAACTGATCGATGTCATTATGGTCCTTTCTGATACTAGAGTTGGCCTTATCAGAATATGTGTATCGCGATCGAGTGCCATGAGAGTCCTTGCGGTAAAGAGTTGCTACCAAGATGTGACGGATGTGTGACGTGAGATTTTTGGACTTTAGACGAGATTTAGGGTTATGACGAATGATGGTAGACGTGGAAAGATTGTTTGGACATTTGGATGAATGACTTTTTATTTTCCAAACTTGGGATGGTGGATGACGGATTTTGGAGGGATGGTGTTTGGAACCAACACTTTTATATGCCTTGATTGATGACCATTTTGAAGGAGGTGGACATTTGTTATATGTGGGAGTCCTCTTGTCTTGTGGCTCCACATTGTGATTGAATTTTGTATTTGACTTGGTGTCTTTGTTTGATCCATCTTTCTTTGGGATCCATTTTAATTTCATTTGTCCCCTTGTCTTCTTGTCTGATTCGATGGCCTTTAACATTTGATTTTGATCTTTTGACTTGTAAGATTTTTTGTTTTTGTTGGTTCCAAAGGGAAGGTTTATTTATGATGGAATGATGGTTCATGGCGTGGGTGGAGGGGGTGTTGGCAGCAATCTTTTGACAAGGATTTCTCATGGACTCCATTTTGACGTTTGTATTTGACCAAGTTTCCCCCAGTAACGAGGAGGTACCACTGACATCGTTTGATTTGCTGTCTGAGGAATAACCAAGACTTTGATGTCTATAATTTTCCTGAAGCTGTATTGGTTCTAGAATGCCTTGCTCGTGTATGCCTAGTCCTTTGCCTTGATATTGCATGCTTTGACAGATTCTATTTGCGATGGGGTATTTGTTGTTTTGAAAGCAAGATGCTAACCCATTGTTAGGTATGTGGATATTGTCACTTGTAATATTTTCTTCTGCAAGAAAGCCTGCTCTGACAAAGATAGATGACCCTAGTTGATAAAGTGTCTTAGCTTCATTGTCATGTTGGACATATTCCTGACTGATATCTTTGGTCTGATCATGTGACATGTCAGGTTTAGATGATTATGTTGGTGCTTCCAAGGCAATGTCGAAGGCATCATTATTTTTAGTGTCATAGAGTCCAATGATTTTAGCTATAACTTGATCATATGCAAGCATGTCCTTAGTGGGAGATTCTTGTTCTGGAGGAATATCGTCTATGTGTCCCATGGAGGTAAGTGTCTCATTGTGGGAAGTGTCAATAGTCGAAGCTTATATAGGGTCATCAAGTGTTTGATCATAAATGGCGTAAAGGTCAAGGAGTAGATCATTTTGGACTTCTTGGTCACTGGTAGGGTCTTGGTCAAAGATGGGGTTGTCATTGATTTGGACTTCTTGGTCAATGGTAGGGTCTTGGTCAAAGATGGGGTTGTCATGAATTTGGACTTCTTGGTCAATGGTAGGTGTATTTTGGATGTCATGATTTTCTTGAAGGACTTCTTGGATGGACTGAAAGATATGGTCATGGGATGAACTACCTTGTTCTTGACATGAGGGTGACATTATAAGGTCATTCTTTGGGCTTTTATTTTGACATTTCTTCTCAGGTTTATTAAATGGGATTTGACTTTGAGTAATGACAGAATTTTCATGACTAGATGTGGCTTGTGAGGGGGTGATTTGAAAAGGATTAATGAATGACGGACTAGGATAGGACATGAGGACTTGGACTGGACTAGTATGTGAAGGACTAGGATATGACATGGGTACTTGCATTGGACTAGTATGTGAAGGACTAGGGTATGATGTGGGGACTTGAACTTTGTATGACATGGAGTCTTGGACTGGATTAGGATGTGGTAGCATAGGATGTGACATGGAGACTTTGACTATATTAGTTGGTAATGACATAGGATATGACATAGGGACTTGGACTGGATTGGAGTAAGGTTGACTAAAATGGGACGTGGAGACTTGGGCCAAATTGATATGGTATGATGTGGGGATGTGACATGAGTTGGTAGATAGTTGATAAGGCATGTAGACTTGGATGGGATTGATAGGTGAAGGGTCAAAATATGATGTGGAGGTTTGGAATGGACTAGTTGATAGTTGGCTTCCCTTGTCAAGGTTAGGATAAGGGTGATAAGTGGATGTTTGTTGTGAATTATTGGTAGGATTTATGTCAAGTGATTGTTGATGGTCAGGGTAGACGGATGGAGGTGGCAAAGTATTTATGTCAAAGCCTCGTGGTAACTTAGCCCCTTGGTCCAAAAGCATGGATAAATATCTTTGAGGGTCTTGTAAGACTGAGTTTTCTACAAAGGAGACTATATCAGGATTTTGCATTGTGGCTTCTAAGTCTTCTACACATACTCGTCCATTTTGTTCTCTTTGTATGAATGGTTCAAAAATGTTTTGTGATGAAGATGGCATGTTCATGGAAGATTGCATGTTCATGTTGTGAAATGGGTCAGAAAAGGTCCAATGTTTGACTTGGTTGTTTCTAGATGTTTGACCGTTGTTTGGTTTGTTTCAGTATCTAGAAAACATTTGCAAGCACGATATTTTGACTATAAGCAAGCACACATGATACAAGTACAATCCTATGGTTAGGCCAGGACAATATTCGCTAGATTCCACGTGGGTTTCCCCAACCGCATATCTGTAGCATGTGAATTCAGAAGCTTGGCTGCATGGGCTCCCCCTTATAGTGCACTCTCTTCTTAGGCCAACCAAGCTTCCAACCGCCATAAAACTCCCATGGCAGATTGATCACCTCTACTATAGACTGCGAAAGTGTGGATGCCTTCACACCGACTGGTGTTGCGCTAGCAAATAGAAGGTTTCTCCTCTTCATAGACCATATATTCATATGCTCCAATTAGTTTCCAAATAATTGCATTATAAATATGGAAACAACGTTTTTGATGGTAAAGAACGAGCAAAATAGTTCGCTCATTTAAAAGTACATATAAGAATGAAAATCGTGATCATACACAAATGAAAAAGCATGCCTCGGTTGGGAGTAGTGTCAAATTTCAGCCTCTGTGTAAACATTTGAAATGCAAAAGCAAGCATGCTGGCAACCAAATAAGATGTTATGATTGCCAGAAAGATTTCGTATTCCAAAAGTAATTTATATTTTGAGAAAACATATTTATCCCTACTTTTCAAGCTCTCAAAATTATGAGGTATTACCACAATAATGGTGGAACTCATAAATGCTACTATCGTCCACAAGATAGAGATTAGCAAGGTCACCCCAAAAATATTGGACAACTTATATGTATCTAACCATCCCAAATAAGTGTTCTAAAAATTTTGGTGTACTAACCACTCGACAACCACTGAGAGGGAAGTGATGAAGGCTGCAGTGTCAGAGAATATGAACAATCTGAAAATTTTAGCAAATGCCAGCTTGGCAGCTCCATAGTGTACACTTCTTTTGTCATCCTCTATTCCTCCTAAGATTTGGAAGATGGTTGTAAATGTGATGGTGGCAATGAGTGATGCCACTACCATGTGTGTATTTATCATATCTTTGTCTATAGCTCCCTTCCATTTTGGTTTCGGTTTCAGCAGATTTACAATGATGGCAGAATTGGGGTTGTCTTGTGCAGCGTTTGATGCTATGCTAAGTGTACTCATGCCTTTATTGTTTAGGGCATTCACGTCTACACCAAGAAATGAGACAAGGTACTCCACTATCTGCGAGCTCACAACAAAACCACATTGTGTTACATTTTTAACCATTCCAATAGGCTTTCTCACAAAGTCTCAAGTTTGGAGATAATTTATACGTGAGTGCATTTTTTCTATGAGTGGGTATTAATAGTCAATAATCGTGCATAACCAATGGATGCATCATCAAACTCTCAATATTTGAGTTATGTTTGGCAGGCTCTGAAAAGGAATGCACAAATTGAAGAGCTTCTCCATAGGTTTCGAACCACATTGGTATATATTATAATGGTAATGGGTCAATGAGTTTGACTCTAAAAATTCTTATAACAATATCATAATATTATGACTATAACAAAATAAAGTTTGAAATATTATTTTACTTTTTAATATACATGACATTCTCTAATATTGCTAAGGAGATCTCTTGTGATATAAATATTGTAGTGAAAACTACAACATAATCATCACTATAATAATTATTGTAGTGAAAACTACAATGCAATCATCACTATAAACAACATTATGGAACAAATGAGAGAAGTATATTAGATGCCAATATAAGCAGCAATCAATTATAGAGACTTTGAAGTGAATTGTATTGCCAATCAAAACATAAGCAAAGGAAATCTATTGCAATTCTAAAAAGATGACATCATATTGAATGTATAACAAAAGATTATACATGAATATTCTTAGTAAAGATTTTTTATTAAACAATTATAAATGAAAAACTAAAAATATTTTCAATGAAAATATGATAATGAGTATTATTTGGGAGAATTTTGGGGCTTTGTGATGGAACAATGAATGTCTATGAGTCATGCTTGTAATAAAATCATTACCAATGTTAATATGTGTATCATGCCAATATCAAAACCTCAAAATTATGAGGGGTAAATACTATAAACTTTGATTTACAAGAAAAATGAGGATTAAATAAATGTTATATAAAAGAATGGTCAATATCTAGTAGTGGTTCAACCTTATACAGGGTTTTTTAGTTCAACGTTATAGAAATTTAATAATAATATATTGAAGAAAAATGAGGATTAAATAAATGTTATATAAAAGAATGGTCAATATCTAGTAGTGGTTCCACCTTATACAGGGGTTTTTAGTTCAACGTTATAGACATTTCAACATTAATTTATGTAGAAATGTTCAATATAGTGTTATATAAAACTAAGGTATTGATTGTGAACACTAAAAATTAAAAAGAAACATATGAACAAGCTTGTCTACCAAGACTCTTTACTAGAAGAAATACTGGATCAACACACATTTACATTAAATCCTTAACTTTTTTAAGAGTTATTTTTTAATGGAAAAATTACAAGGATTGAGGGCTTGAGAACACATATATTACCATTTAGCACAACAAATAATTGGATACTATGAAAACTCAAAATCCAACCTAGACAATATGAAGGTGATCTATTTAGGATCTAGGACAAATTGCTTATAGAATGCTTAACGTAAAAGATCACTTAATACAATGCTCAAATGAACAAATTAACATAATATAATTGCCAAGATAATGAACTGAAAAGAAAGAGAGAAAATAAAGAGGAGACAAACACAATTGATAACGGAGTTCGTCCCTAAGGACTACGTCTTCGGGCCCCTCTCCAACGGAGTGACTGATCCGATTATACTCCAAAAATAGTTACAATTGCTTCATTGACTATCCCCTTCAAGCAGAGCAGCATAACGTTCCTCTGATGTGCGGAAATGTCTGCAAAATCTCCTAATCATTCTCTCGTTCTCACCACCTTGGACTTGGGAAATCTCATCTCTACCCCTCTTTTTATACATAAAATATGCCTAATATGGCTTAACCACCAAAATTAATGGCTTAACCTCCTCTAACAACATAGATCATGACTAATTTGTCCTTTGAAATCTTTTGGTTCATATGGTTAAGGTGTATTTTGGCCATAGAGCCACATTTGGTTAGGCTCGGCCAACTACCATTTAACAAAACTAAACTAACTCCAATTAAATTTAGAGGGCCATTAGTGGTCTAATGGTGAGCATATATTTTACCCGCCACGAGGTCGGGGGTTCCAAACCTCCGTCGGCTATTTTAAAACTAATACCAAACATTTAAACAATAAAACCAACCATTGTCCAAATATAGTGAAAGCACCGGCCGTGGGTGCAACGGCTAATGGCTCGGCTCACCAGGCGGAGGTTGCGAGTTCAAACCCGTCCAACAATTTTACCAGTCAGTTTAACAAACCCATCTACCGATAAGAGGACATGTGTCATCCTTTAATTCACTAAACAATCCGACGTGTATGCCGACCAGGTGCTGACTGTGCAAATCCGTACGTTGACTGTGTTGTCGACGATGTCGCCACGTGTCTGATGACGTGTCGTACGGATGCCACGTGTCGCACTCCCATTGGTTCATACAATCTAACTCAACTTCTACATGTCTTGCCCAGATTCATCCATATAGATTCTGTACTGTATGGACTAACACGTCGGCATGATGATGTCATCATCTGTACCTTCAAGTTGACTGAAGTTTGACTGCTTCTAACTCGAGCATACGACGTCGGATTTCGATGAAACGAATGATGTCGGAATCATCTCGACGAGCTCTTCGCGATGACGCTGGTTCCATCAATTTTTGAGATGATTATTTTTTTCACCTTCTGGTCACCTTGGAAACCAATTTGACTGGAAGTTTGACTGGCCGTAACTTGCACAAACGGAGTCCTTTTCGCCCCGTTCAAGTTGCGTTGGAATCAGGACATCAATCTCTTTTTGATGGTGCTGAATTCTGGAGTATTGGAGACATTTCAAATTTCACTGAAAAATGTCCCCCGGATCAGAAGGGAAGGACTTGTAGGTGTAGTTTATTATAAAATATAGAACAAAATTCAACATCAATATCATAGGAAATAATGATATTGATGTCTTAAAAAACCAACAATAATAAACTACAATTAGTGTACAAGCAATATACCTCGTGAAAGTTCCATACTAATAACAAAACTAGATCAATCAATTAAAATCAACTTCAAATTGATACCATTGCAAGGGAATTATGTTTTTTATTAGATAAGCAAGGAAGGGACTGTTGGCTTCTTTTGTGGCATTTTTCCTTGATGTCAAAACTTCCTTGGGTTGGTGCCTTGGCGTTTCACAGTTTGGCATTTTAAAATTTGGTTAAATATTTTAGTACTTTGTGGAGAGTGCTTTGGATACTTCCAGTCATGTTTTATGGTTCTAATCATGTTGGATTCATGTGCAGAGGATATATACATGGGGTTGATGATCAGGTGATATCATGCTGTTCTAACACTCAAATTGGTTCAATGATTTTGGTTGGTACTTACATTGGCATGATTATTTTATGTCTCTACTTGATTTTGTTGAGACTCACAGGTGATAGCATTTCATTTCTCAGATTTAAGGTAATTTGGTTTAGTTTTTACATGCTTGGTTTACATGGTTGTATCATCCTTGATACATAAACATTTTATCCTGTTGCATTTATATTCATGGGTTATTCATATAACTTCATAAAGGCTTAACTTACATTTTATTAAGGTCACCTTGGCTCAAGGAATACTCTATAAATTTTGGATTCTATACATTCATTTTGTTATCAATGTTATCAAGCTTTGTCACCCTGGCATACATGTTTCACTTTGGCATTCACAGGTGCTAGTATCAGGTTTATGTGAAGTGAATAATACTTGGTGATATTTTTTCAATTCTTCTTCAAAGTAATTCTTTATGATTTGTTCACATACTTTCAAAGGTGAACATTTGCATTATGATGGTTTACATGGCATTCCCTTGGTTTCGCCCTAGTGTTAAATCATACACAAGGGGAAATCAAATGTAGTCGAGTGGTTTGTATTTTATATAGCAAATATATGCTATATTTAGTGGCATTAAGTTAAAGCCATACATGGCTTTGACTTGGAGTAATCAGGCTCTTCACATGTGATATGGTTTACATTATAATTTATTTCAATTTCTAGCTAGGCATACCATATTATATAATGTTCATAATGATTGTTTATTTGTATCGTCCCATGAGAATCTTGGAACAGTTGAAGGCATCATTCATGTTTTGCATGGTCAATGTTTTGAAAGCAATAATAAAGTCTTTGACAATGATTAAAGGTTATTATGATGTTTTCTAAACTCCTCTCGGACTTCAAGTTTTATCAATTTTTGAAAAGGCAATCTAAAGTCTTGATTTGAAAGAATGTTAGGGCAATCATTATGTCTTTTTGGTTTTTCTCTAAAGACAAACCCTAGTGCTGCCATGGAGAGGTTACAATCTCAATCACAGTGTGTTCTAGCTGGCATTCGAGTTTGGTTTTTAGATATGGTAGTTTGTGAACAATGGTGAGTTAGTTGGTGGACTCTCCATGAGCTAGAAGCAGAGGTAATAGAGGATCTTATGGGATTTTGTTTGCAGTTTGAACCGCCATAATAGAGGTAATATCTTTACATTGCTTTGATCTTTCAAAGGTAAATCTAGTGAATAGAAAAGTAAGAAAAAGAAAAATAATATTCTTTCAATTTCGTACTAGTTACTTCCTTTCTAGTTTCAGTTTTAAAGAGATCTTGGGTTTTCTTTAATCATAGTTGAATCTGAAATTGTTTTGAACTTGAAGTTCAAAATTGAGGGTTTTTGATGTTTACACAAATACATTTTTTAGTTTTTGACAAATGCTAGTTAACTCAAGGGTTTCAAAATTTTGGAATTAAGGGTTTGCAATATGTGAATAAGGTTTATTCCAATCTATAAAAAGCATGGAATATTCAGCCATTGTAGTGTGACAGAGATTGGAATGAAACAACAAAGTGTTGTTGAAAAGAGAATAAGGGTTTATTATAGTGATATCTTTGTATTTAAAAAAAATTCAAAAAGAGAGTTTACAGTATTTATATCTCTAATCCTTATTACAAAGATTGCATATTTCAGTGAGATTATCTTAGTATTGTTTCATTCAGTACAAATTATAATGGGCATTATTGTATATCTTTTATGTGTACTTTGTTGAGATTTTGTAATTGCAAAAAATAATGAAGTTATAAGGTCCTGACAGTTTGCATGGTTATTAAGAAACTTTGTAAAAGAGTTGGTGCTCCTACTGAAGTTGGTGCTTCAGAATTTTGGTGGAGTTGGTGCTCCTACTGAAGTTGGTGCTTCAGAATCTCAGTGGAGTTGGTGTTCCTGAACTATAAAGAATTGGTGTTCTGAAAAATATTGTAATCAGCTTTTGAATTAAGCCTGTAAGGCATTTTGGAGTGGTTTTTCTACCCCAAGAAGGTTTTCCACTTGTCAAAGTTTTGTGTTTAATTTTCTTAAGTTTTTCATTCTATCATTTGTCAAAGTGGTTTATGCAATGCTCTGATACATTATCATGGTTTCAAGTTGTCTAAAAGTTCAAATTTTAATTGTTCATATTCAATGCATGAATGTTAAATTCTTCCATTAGTGAGTTTGGCGTCCTATGCAAAAGAAAGCATTAAAAGGTTGTTCATCTAGCATTATGTGAACAATGTATATCATGCTTTGATATGAGTTGTTGAGCATTCATGTTATGTTTGGTTAATTCATTGAAAAAAATCATTCAAAAATCTGTATTCACATTGCATGTATAAGTCACTCATTTGTTCAAGGTCAAAAAGTTCAAATCTATATTTCAAGTCATAAATTTTTTTAATTTATACATTAATCTAATTCACCCCCCCCCCACTTAGAGTAATTCCACTTCCAACAGGGACCTGATCCCATACAAAGCTTACAACTATGAAGAACAACCCAACAAAACAAACTAGCCAAACACAACAACCAGTCAAGAATAATAGGACAAGAACAAAAACAACAAATGAACAAGTAGCAAGAATAGAGCCACTAGTAGAAAAAAAATAGAGACAAACAACCAGAGAGAAACCATTTAAGCTCCATAGCTTGAAACCAACAACTTTTCCTCCAAAGTCATGTCAACATAGGCATTTTTAGAAGTACATTTCTTCTTCCATTGCACAACCATCTAAGGAGTACTAGAAACAAGATTAGAAACATTTCAATTAGGAGGGGCCTCAGGGGAGACAATGCACACCTCAAAGGGAACAACCAAGTTCTTAACTAGTTTTGTAAAAGCCACAAGAGGAACAACACCATCAAAAATAGGAATTGGAGAGACAAGCGCCTCAATGGAGGTAGCAAACACAATAGCTAGAACAACCTGGTTTTGAACCAGTACAGCAAAATCCACCAGAGAAACAACACTATCAATAGCAAGATTATTTGTTTTACTAGAAAGAAGAGGCTTGGAAACCTCACTATCAAAAGAAGAGTCTACATCAGGGTATATGGTTATATGTTCCTAGAGAGCATTCTTCCACCAAGTGGAGGAAGACACAGGATGAGAGCCATTAGGGCAGTCATGGGCCAAGTGTCTAATAGCAAAACAACATCTACAATGGAAGGGGATACCTTCATAATCTGCAAGATGAGACCAAGAAAATCCATTAACCTCAAGCACCACCTCACTAGGTAAAGCCTAAGATAAATCTACCTCCACCAAAATCCAGGGTATGTGCAGGATCATGATGGGCCAAAAAGTGGCAATGAGGAAAAAATTACGTCTTTCATCAACCCAAAAATGTGAAAATGCCGAGTTGAATTTTTGGTGGCTTGGGTGTCAATACACACCTCCAAAGCAATTACCAAACCTATATTTCCAAATCAAATATCCAATTTGAAAAAAGTATATATATAAACAATGTTCAGGCTATCAAAATCATTTCACAGTCAAACAAGGTCCACGGAGCGCACAGTTAGGAGGTTCTACACACAACGAATATTTGATTTCACCAATATCTGATTTGAAAAGGTTAGAATTTAGATTTTTCTTTGCTTTGGTTGAATTTTGAATGAGATTTGTATAATTTCAATTAGTTTTTTATGATTTTTTTTTTCAAAATAGGGTTTTTGATTGAACTTTTATGAAAAAATTGAGTTTAGAATGGATTTTGATTAAAAATGAATGTTTTTAATGGATTTTGATTAAAAATGATTTTTTATGGATTTTGATTTAAAAACAGTGTTATTTATGTATTTGTATTAAAAATTAGAGAATTTTATAGATTTTTGTTAAAAGTAGGGTTTTTTTGGATTTTTTTAAAAAACTAGGGTATTTTTATAATATTTTCATTTATATTGTCTAATTTTAATTAGATTAATTAGTTTTTAACTTTAATCAGGAATTATGGCTGTTGAGAATGAGAATGCACAAATTCCACCAGTTGATAATGAAAATCCACTAGTTGAGAATCAAAATGCAGAAATGCCAAACGCTCCACCACCTCCACAGCCATCAATTGAAGACTTAATTGGTGAAAAATTGGAGCAATTGAGGGGCATTTGTGATGTTTACAAGAAAATCCCTCGATTATCCTGTATGTCAACCACATTGACAGAAATAATTACAAATGTAGAAATCCTCTCCACCCAACATAATGCCTTTCATTTGTGGTGAGAAACCATGAGGGAATATTATGCATGTGGATTGTCTTATGATGATGTGAAAAATCTCCAAATAGAAAAAGCCAAAATAGCCTCTTTATTTATTAGCCCCCACACTAGTTTTCCAGTTAATGTTAACAAACCAAAACTTTCTATAAAATGGTGCATGCATAGGGGCATAGTAGATAACTTTTGGGATTGTTGGTGTATGGTTTTTGATAAACCACTCAACAATAATCTTGATGTACCTTTTTACTTTATTAAAAAATTATACGCTGAGTTTTAGTTAGGGCATCATGTCAATTACTTTGACATTAAACCCTTCTAGGGTGTTGGTGGAGGTATGCCCCAGGATAGGCCAGAGGTAGTTAGAGTAGTCAAGTGCCCACATGTTCCCCTTCCTCCCCTTACTTCGCCACTTCTAGTGCAACATCTAGATATTACAGAGGATGCAGCCACACATACTATCCAGACCATTCACTCTTTGAGTGGTCTTTTGGTTTCCCATGCTTCTTCAGTAGCTCAGCCACATTCTGGTGATGTTGGCGATGGATCCAATGCTACTGCATCATCCTCCTCAGGTCCACATATTTGTGTGCCACATATTTGAAATACGTACCACCAGATATGCTTGGGTCCTATTGTACAGCCCGATGAGCATCCATTAGACACTTCTGATTATGAAATCCAAGATGTGGAGATTATAGCAGATCACACACAGGGGAGTGGAGCACACCCTATAGAGTCCTCTCCTGCTAGAGAGGTGGACATTGGAATAGTTACACAGGTAATATTTACGGTGTAAGTTCATAACTTTCATTTTTTTTAAATGAATATTAATAAGAGATAGTATCAAGTACTAATATTTATTTACATGGTCTATTTAATAGTTAATGTCTGAGGAGGAGCTCACATGGGTGACTGATAGCACCCATAGGGCCATTTCATTTGGCCTTGACACACACATAGTATGTATTTTTGCACTCACTCATTTACATTTTTTTACTGTATACTTGCTTGTCATTAATGAAATTATATATTAACTTATATTTTTATCTTATTCTTTGCTTGTAGAAAACACCTAGTGCAAGCGAGGTGTGACACTCTCCAAACTATGGAGGCACAATGTTAGATAAGGGAAAGGTAATTGAACTCAAATTTGATTGAATTAAGATTTATAAGATCTTTTATTGATTATGCATACATTGACATAGATTGGTAGTTTCATATGTACTTGTCATTTTCATGTATAGGTAGTTGTGAGCTATACATCATTGTTGACAAGTGTCACAACACCTGAAGGAGTAGGTATTCAAACACCTAAAGGAGGAGGTGTTGAAAGACCTCAAGGAGGAGGTTTCAAAACACCTAAAGGAGATAAAGAAAAAGATCAACCTAAAGAAGTATGTGTTTATTTTATTTTGTGCTTGGTAAATATGTTCTTATTACCGACAATTGTATGCTAACTTGGATCAATTTTCTATTTTTTTTCACATATATAGATTGACATTACAAAAGTTGGTTTGGTTAGTTCTTTGAGAGGGGTTTATTCTAGGACTCCTAACCCTTTGAAGAGATGTATATTTCAGGTAATCAAGATTTCAATTTTAGAGTTCAATTATAATTCAATGTATATTAATTTTTATGTTAATTATTCAATTTTAAATTATATAGTATAACTACTCTCAATTGTGGTTTGACTTTTTCTTGGGCAGCTACCTTCAAAGCCAACGAGTGCTTCAAAGAGGCTTCATTTTGATGATCCACCAGTAGTTTAGGATGAGATAGACATTTTGGCATGTAAATTTTGAATAGATGTCGAGATGGCATATGCCACATATTGTAAAACTTTGTTTGAGTTGGCATTGATGCCATTTTTGTATATGTACATACACTTGATTATTGGATAATTTGATATATAGAAGTTGACAATCGAAATTTAATTTCCTCCTCATGTGCATGATTAAACTCTTTGAAAATTTAATCAAGTGAGCAATGGTTAAATATCAATGTACACTAGCATAAAAAGAATGGTTAAATATTATGTAGTTTATATTCATATTGCTAATTACATTGCATTGCACATCTTTCAAACTCAAAGTATTACTTCACATTGCATAAGCAACAACTAGATGCTAATAGATGAAAATATTTCAATAACAATATAGTTTTTACAAAGTCGACCTAAGCAGTTATGCAATTACTTCACATTACATAACTAGGAGTAGCTATCAATTGCATTAGCTTGTCATGGAATTCTATGAGACCACATTTCTTTGAGGAAACTTGGCACAAAACTCACAAAAATTAAAAAGAAAGCACTCAAACAAACTTTAAAGGGGTCTCAGGCCTGGTGCCCCCTCATTCCACACACTATGTAGCCATTTACTTGTGGTGTAGGGGTTGAACAATGGAGAAAACATGTAAAAATTATATATGTGTGTGTGTGTGTGTGTGTGTGTGTGTGTGTGTGTGTGTGTGTGTGTGGCCTAGAAGCATGAATTACAATTAGAATATCACATAACACCATATAAACAAAAAAACCACCATAAACTTGAATGTCATTTAAAACATGCATGATAAATATTCATTTTTGAAACTTGAATTGTGGTAGCTTGATATACAAAGTCTATTAATGCCAGGGTTCAATTTGTATGATATTGAAAAAAGAAGCCAACTGAGTATAGTTATCAACATTCTTCAGAAATCATAATTTTTTTTAAGTACACTAGCCATTTTGATGTCTTTTTGCAGTCTCAAACATTATTTTGTATCATTGTTACATTGGTCTTGAGAGTGGTAGCTTAATATAGGTCCACAATACAAAATCTGGTTTACTTGTACAGTGTAACAGTGGCATAGGAATATTTTTCTTTGAAAGAATGAAAGGGTGATTGCACATTTGAAGTGTCTAAATACATACCTTTTTGTAATATCAAGGATACTTTTTGAATCTTCCATGCATTGCTAATCTAAAAGGAAAGGTCTTTTTTCTAATTTGTATGCAGCCATGCTTTTGACATTGTCAAAAAGAGCAAAACTTCCCTAATGATGCAAAGGCATGGCCAAGCAGTTCTAACTCTCCACATGAGAGAAGAGAGATGCTGAAGAGTACATAAAGTTAGTGAGAACTATTCACAGTGTAATGTGTTTCAGTTTGTAGTACTCCTTTGTTTCTCTGCAGATGTGTGATAAATTCTTAGTTCAATGATGCTGAACAATTTTTGAAAAAAGAAAGTTGTGTCACGATCCGCATTCAATCCAACAAGAAAAAATGAAAGCTCAGCCTCTTGGAATGAAAATTCTTGTTTGCAAAACAAATGGATAAGAATAAGGTAGTTAAGGTGTTTGAAGTTATTTAGAGGTCACTTTTAGGGTGCAAGGCTTAAAACTTCATTTTAAATGCACTTAAACAAACTTTAAAAGGGTTTCAGGCCTGCTGCCCCCTCATTCCACACACTATGCAGCCATTTACTTGTTGTGTAGGGGTTGAACAATGGAGAAAACATGTAAAATTTATATATATATATATATATATATATATATATATATATATATGTAGCCTAGAATCATGAATTACGATTAGAATATCACATAACATCATATCAACAAAACCACCATAAACTTGAATGTCATTTAAAACATGCATGATAAATATTCATTGTCGAAACTTGAATTGTGGTAGCTTGATATAAAGTCTATTGATGCCAGGGTTCAATTTGTATGATATTGAAAAAGAAGACAACTGAGAGTTATCAACATTCTTCAAAAATCATAAGAATTTTTTAGTACACTAGCCATTTGATGTCTTCTTGCAGTCTCAAACATTATTTTGTATCATTGTTACATTGGTCTTGAGAGTGGTAGCTTAATATAGGTCCACAATACAAAACCTAGTTTACCTGTGCAGTGTAACAATGGCATAGGAAGATTTTTCTTTGAAAGAAAAAATGAAAGCTTGGCCTCTTGGAATGAAAATGATTGTTTGCAAAACAAATGAATAAGAATGAGGTAGTTAAGGTGTTTGAAGTGATTTAGAGGTCACTTTTAGGGTCTTCTTATTCACACAAAGTGTATCAACATATACCTTTTTGTAATATCAAGGATACTTTTTAAATCTTCCATGCATTGCTTATCTAAAAGGAAGGGTCTTTTGCCTAATCTACGTGCAAAAATGCTTTTGACATTGTCAAAAAGAGAAAACCTTCCCTAATGATGCAAAGGCATGGCCAAGCAGTTCTAACTCTCCACATGAGAGAAGAGAGATGTTGGAGAGTACATCAAGTCAGTGAGAACCGAAGTGTAATGTGTTTTAGTTTTTAGTACTCCTCTATTTCTCTGCAGATGTGTGATAAATTCTTAGTTCAATGATGCTGAACAATTTTTGAAAAAAGAAAGTTGTGTCACGGTCCGATTTCAATCCAACAAGAAAAAATGAAAGCTCAGCCTCTTGGAATGAAAATGCTTGTTTGAAAAAAAAATGAATAAGAATGGGGTAGTTAAGTTGTTTGAAGTTATTTAGAGGTCACTTTTAGGGTGGAAGGCTTAAAACTCCATTTTAAATGCACTCAAACCCTTGGAACAAGGCTCATAGACCGACCTCTAGTCAAAATGTCTCTTAAATGCACAAAAAAGAATGAAATTACTTCAAACCAAGTTTGTGAAGAAGTTAACTCTACTGCCCACTAGTTTCCCTTAAAAGTCCAAAGTGTTAAAATGAAGCAATCTTTGAAGGGCTATTTCTCAGAGATCATGATGGTTATAGACTCTCCATTCAAGGCTATGAGATCGTGTTGAGACCATCTACAAAAATCTCTCTTGCTTTTTTCTATCTCGGAGGTGTTTTCCTGTGGTGATGACTTTTTAGTGGAGGGAAAAGTTGCCAAATGCAAGCAGTGTAAAGTTGCAAAGTGGTGCAACTTTCATTCTGTAACTCGTACGAACAAACAGAATGTTCCAACACATCCAGATGGGTACATTTATGCTAGGGATGGTCCTCTTTTGCACCCAAATATGTTGAATCACTCCGAGCTACATTGGACCAACAATTTCCCTTAAGAGTCCAAAGTGCTAAAATGAAACAATATTTGAAGGTCTATTTCTCAGAGACTGTGATGCTTACAGAATATCCATGTGAGGCTATGCGATTGTGTTGGGGCCATCTACAAAAACCTCTCTCGGTTTTTGCTATCTAGGAGGCATTTTCCTGTGGTGATGACTTTTCAGTGGAGGGAAAAGTTGCTAGATGCAAGCAGTGTAAAGTTGCAAAGTGGTGCAACTTCATTTTGCAACTCGTACGGCCAAACAGATAGTTCCAACATGTTTGGATGGGTATGTTTATGCTAGGTATGGTCCTCTTTTGCACCCAAATATGCTTAATCACTCTGAGCTACATTGGACCGACGATTTCCCTTAAGAGTCTAAAGTGCTAAAAGGCAACAATATTTGAAGGGCTATTTCTTAGAGACCATGATGCTTGCAAAATCTCCGTCTAAGGCTATGGGATCATGTTGGGACCATCTAAAAAAATCTCTCTCTATTTTTTCTATCTCAGAGGCATTTTCCTATGGTGATGACTTTTCAGTGGAGGGAAAAGTTGCCAGATGCAGTGTAAAGCTGTAAAGTGGTGCAACTTTCATTCCGCAACTCGTACGACTAAATAGACTATTCCAACACGTCCAGATGGGTACGTTTATGCTAGGGATGGTCCTCTTTGGCACCTAAATAAGTCAAATCACTCTGAGCTACATTGGACTGGTAATTTCCCTTAAGAGTCTGAAGTGTTAAAAGAAAACAATCTTTGAAGGGTTATTTATCAAAGAACGTGATACTTACAGACTCTCCATCTAAGGCTATGGGATTGTGTTGAGACCATATATAAAAACCTCTCTTGGTTTTTGCTATCTGGAAGCGTTTTCCTATGGTGATGACTTTTCAGTGGAAGGAAAAGTTGTCAGATGCAAGCAGTGTAAAGTTGTAAAGTGGTGCAACTTTCATTCTGCAACTCATACGACCAAAAAAATTGTTCCAAAACATCTAGATGGGTACTTTTATGCTAGGGATGGTCCTCTTTTGTACCCAAATACACCGAATCACTCTGACCTACATTGGACCAACAATTTCCCTTAAGAGTCCAATGTGCTAAAAGGAAACAATCTTTGAAGGGATATTTCTCAAAAATTGTGATGCTTACAGACTCTCTGTCTGAGGCTATGAGATCGTGTTGGGACCATCTACAAAAACCTATCTCATTTTTTTCTCTCTCGGAGGCATTTTCCTGTGGTGATGACTTTTCAGTGGAGGGAAAAGTTGCCAGATGCAAGTAGTGTAAAGTTGCAAAGTGGTGCAACTTTCATTTTGCAACTCGTACGACCAAACAGACTGTTCCAACACATTCAGATGGGTACATTTACGCTAGGGATGGTCATATTTTACACCCAAATACGCCGAATCACTCTGAGTTACATTGGATTGGCGATTTCCCTTAAGAGTCCAAAGTGCTAAAAGGCAACAATCTTTGAATGGCTATTTACTGGAGATCGTGATGCTTACAGACTCTCTATCTAAGGCTATGGGATTGTGTTGGGACCATCTAAAAAAACCTCTCTCGGTTTTTTCTCTCTCAGAGGTGTTTTCCTGTAGTGATGACTTTTCAGTGGAGGGAAAAGTTGCCAGATGCAAACAATGTAAAGTTGCAAAGTGGTGCAACTTTCATTCCGCAACTTGTACGACCAAACAAACTCTTCCAAAATGTTTGTATGGGTACGTTTACGCTAGGGATGGTCCTATTTTGCACACAAATATGCCAAATCACTTCGAGCTACATTGGACTGGCAATTTCCCTTAAGAATCCAAAGTGCTAAAAGGAAACAATCTTTGAAGGGCTATTTCTTAGAGACCGCGAGGCTTACAAAATCTCCATTTGAGGCTATGGGATTGTGTTGGGACCATCTAAAAAAACCTCTCTCATTTGTTGCTATCTTGGAGGTGTTTTCCTATGGTGATGGGTACGTTTACACTAGGGATGGTCCTCTTTTGCACCCAAATACATCTATAGTTGAGTTGGTGAGTTACAACATGGTAACATCAATGAAATGTGGGGGAAACAAGATTTAAGGTTGGATCAAGCTTGTGTAGGTTCTAACAATGTCATCTTTAATTGTAATTGTGTTGTTTAAAGCCACCTAGCTCTTGCATCAAAAAACTCTTACCCAATCAACTTGAACATTATGCACACCCAAATACCTTGTTTCCACTTTGCTAGATCAAAGACTCAATTACATTGGAAATGATCTTCACATGACCTTTTTACATTTTTTTGGCAAAAGTGGCAAGCCACTGTAATTGATTATATATAAATAGTAGATATTACAAAACCTGGTTCAAATGAGCATATCGGTAGGAAAGAACCAAGAAGAAAACCTCTGGTTGTAGCTCGATTAATTAGAATAAGTTATTATAGAATTTCCCCAATAACAATAACAAAGCATACACTTGGATATAAATGATGCCCATACACAATTATGACCTTTTTACATTGTTTCACATTTCAAAACTCAAATTTTACAAACTTTTACAAAATTTTCCTATTGGAGGTATTCAGGGCATATTCTTCCACAAGAGTCTAGTATGTTCACGTTCTAGACTAACAAGCACCTGTATAAACCATCAAGGTAGCAGTTAAAATACATACAATAGAAAACGTGCTTAGAATAAAAGACGCTTAAAATAACAAATCTATATTATTGTAATATGTTGCATAACTCTTCGCTTAGATCAGAGCTAGCTATTGTTGTAGCAGGTCCATGATCAATCATGCCAAAAATATCACAAAAGTTGTCAAATGAGAAATCTATATTGTCACAACAGAAAAGATGCTTAGACTAACAAATCTATATTAATCTAAACAACTTGAATGATGATGAATTGGTAATGCAAACTATAAAAAATGCTTAGAATAACCAATCTATATTATTCTAAATGACCTAAAAGATGATGAGATCTGGTAATGCAAACTATAAAAGAAACTTAGAATAACCAATCTATATTATTGTAATCTATCACATACCTCTCTGAAAGGATCAAAGCTGGCTATTGTTGCAGCAGGTCCATGGTCAATCGTGCCAAAAATATCGCAAAATTTTTCAAATGAGAAATCTATATTGTCACAATAGAAAAGATGCTTAGACTAACAAATCTATATTAATCTAAACAACCTAAATGATGATGAATTGGTAATGAAAACTATACAAAATGCTTAGAATAACCAATCTATATTATTCTAAATGACCTAATTGATAATGAGATGGTAATGCAAACTGTAAAAGACGCTTAGAATAACCAATCTATATTATTGTAATCTATCGCATACCTCTCTAAAAGGATCAAAGTTGGCTATTGTTGCAACAGGTCCATGATCAATCATGCCAAACATATTGCAAAAGTTGTCAAATGAGAAATCTATATTGTCACAAGAGAAAAGATGCTTAGACTAAAAAATCTATATTAATCTTTAAACAACCTAAATGATGATGAATTGGTAATGAAAACTATAAAAAATGCTTAGAATAACCATACTATATTATTCTAAATGACCTAATTGATGATGAGATGGTAATGCAAACTATAAAAGATGCTTAGAATAACCAATCTATATTATTGTAATTTGTTGCATACCTCTTTGAAAGGATCAAAGCTGGCTATTGTTGTAGCAGGTCCATGATCAATCGTGCCAAAAATATCACAAAATTTGTCAAATGAGAAATCTATATTGTCACAATATAAAAGATGCTTAGAATAACCAATCTATATTAAATTATAAATGACCTAATTGATGATGCATAATGAACTTAATGAACTTAAGCATAATGAACCTAAGAATTGTACCTTCCATTCTTGAAAATTTTATTCAAGTGTGCCTGAAGGGTCATCTCTTTGCTTAAGAGTATTCAATATTGCTTCATGATCAACATTACTAAGTGTCCATATTTGTTTTGTCTTTGGTCTGGAATGATGCTTCAACAACTTAACATTTGTTGCTATAACAAGGTGTGAATACATGAGAATGGTTTTGTGTTTCTCGTAGTCTTCAAATGTAGGTATGCTATTCTTTCTAACCATATATGTTTGCAACCAAGTTCCTGCAACCACAACTGAACCTGCAGGATACATGAACCCATAATCATCATCCATAGGTTGTGTTAACTTATGCTTTACTTTCACACATCGATCCAACCAATAGTTTGATTTCTCTTCATTCCCCTATGGTTCAACAACTGCAAAAACATGTCTTGGATGTAGTAGATTTGAAAGGCGACCGTAATCAACTAAACTTTCCATTGTGTCATTTTTCATGGATATTGTTTGAGATAATGGAGTTAGATACTGTGGAACCCATGTATCCACCCACTCACACTGAATACAACTCTGACAAAAACAAGCCAACCAGTGTCCAAATGGTCCATGTGCTTGCATCTGAACTTTGAAATGAATGCATCTTTGAAGAATCTTTGATTGTATGACAATCCAATCTACCTCCCACTGTACTCTCCTTAACCAACCAAAAGAATCTGCGCACTGTTGAATCAAGTGTCCCTCCCTGTGACAATGTTGAACTACACCAATCAACAATAGAACATGCATCACTGAATTTTTCTCCTAAAATCTTTAATTTCTCCTTAACTAGAGCTCTCTTTACACATGCACCTGCTCCATCATGCTCCCCTTTCCCATGCCTAGCTTCAAAAAAACTCCAAATATGAGGTACACCCCTCTCTATATGCATTCTACTCAACCAATAAAACATACGAGCATTCTTGAATTGAACTATGTAGCTATCTAACCAAATGAGATGTCGGCCCACTGCTATATCATGCTCCTGCAAGAACTCAAAAAAAATCTTGAAACAATGTTGGACATACTCGGATGAGTGAGATCTATCATCACTCATAAAAAAATGATACTCTCTGATTATCTTTCGATCCTCCTCTGTACTATCAAGTGCATGTCTCAATGTTATGTGGAAAAATATAGCAATCTGAATGGAATTGTAATACTGAGATTGTACCTCCTTTTGTGGTTGTAATGTGTAGTTTTTTGAAAAATCAACCATTGATATAATAGTGCCAATTGGAAAATATTCCTTACACATTCTAAATTGTTGATCCAACCACTGAGACCTATGACTATGCCTTGCATACTTGTAGAAAAGATTGTCCTTAAAATATTAAATAAAATCAGCAACATTGCATTCTTTTGAAACCAACTCACATCTAGAACCTTCACCTCCACTCTGTAAAGTATATTTGACTATCTCATATCTCTTTTTCTCAACAAGCTTCTTTCCAAATTCATGTTCGGAACCCTCATGAAAAAATTGAACAAAATTTGACAAGCCACCACATTGTGAGCACTTTGCATTTAAACAATCATTTCTATAGAAAAAGCAACCATCATCTCTAGAACATAAAAAAAGATCTAGTAAGTCCCTTGATGATTTCAGAAGATGCATTGCACCACACTCCTGCAACATTTCATTAGTATGCAAAGTAGAACAGATATAGCATAATAGTTCATGGTACATTGAAAACTCCACATGGTATTTGCAACAACAAGTATTACGAATTTTAAGAGGCGCACAATAAAATGGCTTCAAACCTTCGAAATTCCTTTGCAAGATTTCCATATTCGAATGTGTTTCAATAAAAGTTTTGAACAACATTGTTTGGCTTGATTCCAAGAAATGTTTAGGATGTGGTGTACGGTCTCGATTTCCAATTCTTAACTTTAAAACATCCTTTGCATTGGGTGATACTCTAGAGTTATCATGCCAAAATTGTTGAATTACCCACTTTAAATTATTAGTTAGCTTCTTATCAATATGTGGAAGCCTCCTGGAAAAATCCCATGTATCATTTTGAAGAGGATCATCTATTATTTCTCTTCTTGCAAGTGCTCTATCCAAATTTTTATGATTTATGTCAAAATCAATACAATTTTGTCTCATAAAGTGAGCCTTTTTCAATTGATGGCTTACTAGGGTGGTTGTAATGACTCTCCGAGTAGCTCTCTTATCTTTTTCCTTGTTATTTTTTCCAATAGACTTGAGAGCATTAAAAGTATTTTTGACAATAATAGAATTTTTTTTGGTCTTCTTGTTCACATGAATCTTCAATTTGGCAAGCAAAGGTGTCATCTTCTACATCTTTAGCAATTGTACAAAAATTTGGCATTGCTCGGTCAATGTCTTATCGTTAAAATATTGTATGAAAAGTCTTCTAGCCCACAACTGAATGGTTTGTGTTGACCTCTTGCCTTCAAAATTGTTTATAATGTTCTCATCAATTTTAAGTGACCATTTAGGGGTTCTTGAAGGTCTTGAGTTTGGAATATGTCTTTCTTCCACATAAGGTTCTTCATTTCTGATGTAATATGGTGAAACATAATTTACACTTAGTTCAATATTATGTTCAACATCTTCAATTCCAACATTTTCACCTTCAATTTGAATAATTTCATTCCCAATTTCAGTATCATATTCAACATCTTCAAATCTAACATTTTCACCTTGAACATTTTCATTACCAATTTCAATATTTTCATTCCCAATTTGAATATCATGTTCAACATCTTCAATTCCAACATTTTCAACTTGAGCATTTTGAGTATCAATTTGAACATTTTCATTCCCAATTTCAATATCATGTTCAACATTTTCACCTTGTACATATTCAATTTCCTCTTCACTTGAAAGACCATAGGGCTCATATTCACTAATATTTAACATACCTTGTCTTCTCTTCCTATGACCTTCTTTATCTTTTTGTCTATATGCTTCAATTTGTTCTTTTGTAATCTTTCTCTTATGTTTATGCTTCTGACGACCGTTGCTCCCCATTATACCTCATAAAAGATGCTGAAAAATCATTATTTATGACAAATTTGAGTACAAGATGCTCCAAAAAGTTGATCTTTGTCTCTTCCTATCTAAAACCACGCGTTTGTCACCTGCAAAGCCTACAAAAAGAATGTAGGGTCCATTAGAATGCAAAATATGGGCCATATGGGGTTTTGGTATGGCCCAAAAATTGGATATTTGACTAAATCCGATATCTAATATGATTTTTTTAAAGAATTTAAAACAATTTTATAATGCTCTGTAATGATAGAATTTTAGTGCTACAAATTAGACATCCGATTTAAATCAGATATCTGATTTGTGCATACATAGACCTAACAATAATTAGGAGCTGGAGGTTGGGCAAGATAGAGAGAGAGAGTGGAGGGTAGAGGGAAAGGGAGAGATAGAGAGGGTAGAGATTTTAAGGGTTTAAGGATTTAAGGGTTAAGGGTAGAGGGCCAAGGTTAGAGTTGAGAGACATAGGAGTGAGTGAGAGAGAGAGGAGGTAGGAGGGAGAGACTTGAGAGAGAGAGAGAGAGTCTCAATAGGAGGGGGGGGAGGGAGAGGGAAGAAGGAGAGAGAGAGGGAGTGGAGTGGAGAGAGATAGAGGGTAGAGGGGTTTATGGTTTTAAGGGATTTATGGTTATGTGGAAGGAACATAGGAGGAGAGAGGGAGAGAGAGAGAGATGGGAAAAGGGAGAGGGAGAGGGAGAGAGAGAGGGAGAGTGGGAGAGAGGGGGAAAGAGACAATATTTAAATATTTTATATATTAGTAATATATATTAACTAAAATATAGAAATAATATTTAAATATATATTATACATGTAATAATATAATATATTGTATATTATATAGTTTTGTAAGAGATTATATTTTAAATTATAAATGATATTGTATATTCTAAATGTTATCTACTGAAAGTGCACCCTATTGAACTTGATGTTCAACACCCCAGTATCACATGGGAAGACCTCTAAAGTTGTGGGTTACTTGTAGATAGAGGTCAACCTCCAGAGAAGGCCGGTTCCCTATGGTGTCACCTAAACTATTGATTGATGAGGAAAAAAGGAAGAAAGATATGCATAAAAATGAAGATAATCTATTTCTATGGTGATACACCTAATTGAAAATAGGACTATGAAATTTAGAACTTCAACAGTCTGCTTATAATGACTGAATTTTTTTTTTTTTTAAATGCACAACTTACTCTTGTATGTCACTGCATAAGTATTTCATAACAAGGTCATAATGCTTAGACTTCTACAAGGAAAATGAATTCACAACTACAAGCCATTTACAAAATTTGGACACAAACTATGACCTGCACTAACAATATTTTGCACAAAGGTGCTGAGTAAGAGATAAAGCTATAAGGAAATGATAATACCTCACAAATAAATTTGATGAAATCTCTTTGACGCACACAATGAAGCAAAGAAAGAGAAGCAAAATTTCCAAGAAATCATTAATATTCAAAGGTCTCTACTGTATTCCATATCCAAAAGAAAACTGAGTTACAAAGTCTGCCAGTCTGAGAAAGGATTGCAAAAATCACTAACTCTCCAAACTACCAAGTAAGAATTGTATACAATGAGTAGCCTAAGAGACTAATTAATCCCCCCAACAACTTGGGTCAGATGCCTTTAATTAGCTAAGAATATAGCTCCTAACTCATCTCCAAAAGGGCCTCCAATGGTTGAAAAAGTCATGCAAGACTTAATCAAACCATAAAAGCCACTCACAAGTGCTTCAAATTGAGTCAACATGCCTAAATTCTCTCCAAATGTCTCTCAACCTCCCAAAAAACAACTAAATGTTTCCTATATGCTTGGCATATGTTGGCAACTGAAAATCAACTTCCCCTTATTTGTGGTATGCCATCAATACAAGCACTTCTTTTCTCTCTTTATGACTTGGCCATACGTTGATAACTTCAAGTTTATTATCTTCTTCTTTAGGTACTATCTTTGCATCTTTCTTAAATAGCAATATTTAAGTTAAGTAATTTATAATATATTACTTAGAAAAATGCTTTACATCAAAATCTTAATGCAAAAATAAAAGAAAAAGAAATAAGTCCAAAATATTTATATACTATATACAAGGCATAAGGTAATAAGTGTTAGGCCATGATTCAATTTCTCCACTTATACTCTTAAAAATTTAGGTAGAAATGCCAAGGAAGTTTCCATCGATACTTTAGGGTAAAACCCTAAAAAAAAATTAAGACAAAATGAAATATCATTTCATTTGTTTTGAAACTCCTGGAAGAACTCTGCCACCACCATGAGGAAAACCCTAGCTCAAGTTTTGGACTGGAAATCTGTCCTTTGTCACTTCTTTGCAGATTTTTGGAGATTACACATATGGTAAGGAAAAATTTAGTTTTTCTATTTCTAGTTTGAAGCTCTAGGAAAGCTTATTTGGCCACGGCCTTAGGCAAATTCTGATGGTTTTATTTTCTCATGTTTTCTTCTGTTGATTTCTATATTGATATTCTTTAGTATTTTGAGGCCACCATGGAATGGGGTTGGCTTGATTTTGAGGATTTTTTGAAGTCTATGTTGTCATGGTATTTGAATATGCCCTCAATATAAAATGTGGTAAGTCTCCTTTCATCATTCAATCTCTAATCATTTTTTTTTTGCATCTGAAAGTTTCTTAACTTTTGCAAGAAAAAGGTATTTTACTTTCATTGCTTTGCTTCTTGTAGCATATTATGTATTTGTTGTGCATTTCATTTTCTGGGTTTTCACAAAACCTGATATGTTCACCATATTTTATCATCTTGAGTCTCCATTATTTGTTGTCACATTTGAAAAAGAAAAAAATGCTTTGTAAACTAAAGAAGATCTGAAAAATATCAACGCCATTGCACAGCTTGGGCAAGAAAGTTAACCATGCACACATTATGATCTGCACAATGCTTCATTAATTCAAAGATCGTGAGAGTATCTTTAGAAAATCCATTTTGTGCATATTCTGCAATCACGACATTCCATAAGATTACATTTTTTAGGTATTCTATTATACAGTTCACATGCCTTGTCTATGCCTCCACATTTTTGTATGCATTCTGATGACTCACATTTGACTGCCACCCTTTGCATTCCTTATTCCTTGTTGTACCATGTCCTATGTCTTGACTGGCAACAAAAATTTACCCAAGCCGCCATTAGGGTTTTTGGAGAGTCTTTGTTGCAGGCATAAAAACTTGGAACTTCTATTGACCTTCTTCATGGAAATATGCTGGTAAGCATTTCTTGGAGAAAATTAAACAAGAAATCTTTATTTTCTGCTTTATAGGGCCTTCCGTGGAATTTGTATCTGAATCATTTGTTGAAAGAATGAGTTTGAGTCTAAGTCATACTTTGTTTCATGTCTCTAAATTCCTGATGCCGCCTTGCTTTGTTTTCTTATAGGCCGTGGGCTCTCCTAGGTACTTGAGGAAACCTTCTTTCATGTATGGAAATGTGTTCTCTTAGAATTTTAGGTTCCTCTCTCTTGTGAACAGATGTCATAACCCAAAGCCACAATTGTGGAAAATGCCAAACTTTATCACTATGCTCTGTTCAGATGCTTTTAGCCATGATATGTTTGCCAAAAGACCCTCAAGGGTTTACTCATTTCCTACAGATGGCATTCCATGGCTCTACTATACTGAAAGTTTAGTTTGTAAATGCATTTACATTGGTCTCCACATTGTGTCGTGGTTAGTCTGAGTTTTGTTTTCCTCCATCAAAATGATTATGATTCTCTTAATGATCTTCATGAGATTCTGAAATTAATTTTCATCTGGGTTTGCTTGTAAGAACTCTGTATTTAATTTTCTAAAAATGAGATTCATTTTTCTATCAAAACCCCTATCCTTTTATGACAATGTTTCACAAAATAAACTCAGTGGCAACAGCCATATATTATTCCTATTAATTCTAGAAATGAGTACATAGCGGCCATCATAGTAAACCCAATTACATGTCATTCATTGCTTCTTATCATAAACAGTGTCCTCTTATAATCATAAGATATTGTCTTTTTTAAAGGTCACTGTAGCTTCATTTCTCTATATTTTAGCAATCATTTGCACCCTATAGTTTTAAAAGGTCAATATCATTTAACCGATATTATTCCTTACAACTGAGACTCATGTTTATATCATTTGCTCTCAAACATTTATTCATTGTTACTGTTATGTAGAGGCCGAGTCCTGACACTTATGTTTTGTGCACTCAATAGTGATTATAGATTGTGGAAACCATAGCTTTCCACTATCCTTGAGCAGAAAAGTATTTTCCACTTTGTGATGTTTTACTTTCACATTTTCATAAACCTCATTGTATTAAATCATTGCTGTCCTTTGCTTGTATATGTTGATCATACTTGATTGTCATTGACATATTAAAATTGATTGTAATCTATATTTCAAAAATTGCTATTATAGATTTAGACATGGCAATCTGCATTAAATGCACTGAAGCGTAGTTGAAAAGTTGTGCATATGAGTTGGGCTCAACCCTTATGGGAGCCACATTTCCACCACTCATATTTGATCAGATAAATAATTGAACCTGTAGCTGCACATGGAACAAACAAGTTAGAAATAAAATATTCCTCATAAGTGTGTGTAATGTTCCTCTATTTTGGCCTTCATGGAAACCTATGACAAGGATTTACATTTGATTCACATGGGAATCAATATATGTATGAATGGGTAAATGTGCATGTTCAGAATGTAACCCTCCATTGCTTAGAACTTATTGTTCTAATCCATCTCTTTACTCAATGCAGGCAACCAGACACCAGACACTTAGAGACCAAGGAACTATAAGGAGCAAGGCTAAACAAAAAGGAGTAGATCCAGTTGCAGTATCAGTCATTTAGGCAATGACTGGTTACCTTTTAGCATGTTTAGTTTCTTCCAACATTTACTCATTTATGCATATTTTGGTTTCTATTTGTATCAAATCAGTAAGTCAGTCTCACAACTTCATTGTGTGAGACACATGTGCCTAATTACATTCAATAAAGATTACATTTTCGAAAAAAGATTGTAAAATCTTTTGTCTCATTTAGTGGTATAAATGTAATGCTTTTCCTTGTAATCTTGTAAAGTTGTTTCATTTGTATAATTGAATGTAACATAGAAGGTTTAAAATGTACCATTCATTTTGAAACAAAGATAGCTCATCCTGATTGAGCCTGTAGGTGAAAATATGGTAACACTAAACTAGATATATTAAAATAAACTATAAACTATTTAAAAGTCATATATAAACCAAATCGTATATTCTAAACTAGATACATTAAAATAAACTATAAAGTATAAACAAGATATATTGTATATTCTAAATCATATATTATAAAGTCAAACATTTTTTAAAATGATCTATAAACCAAATCGGATTTCGGATTCATATCGGATATCCGATTTGAATCGGATATCTGATTTTTTAAAATGATCTATAAACCAAATCGGATTTCGGATTCATATCGGATATCCGATTTGAATCGGATATCTGATATTTATCACACAAAATTTATTACCTAGGGAATAGCCTCGGGTTTGCTTTGATATTTGGCTAGGAGATGCCAATCCTAAGAAGTCAACACAAAAATCATGTTTAACAACTTACCTTGTTTTTCTAGACTTCGCCCATGTGGTTGACGACTTTTTTTTAGCCAAAATTGATGAAATGAAAAGGGTTTGTAGAGGAGATTCTCAGATTTTTTCCAATATAAATTATGCTTTATTTTGAATTTAATAAATTTTTATTATTCATTTTCTACTAGAATTATAACTAAAGCCCTGATTGATAGGTTGATTGTAAAACATCTATAATTTCAAATGGTGTCATATTTTTTGAATTTGAAACATGTGTCACATTCTATGCTTCGCATACTATAGGATTTTAAAAAAATGAATTTCATGAAGTTTTGACCAAGTTAAGGTGGTCAGACATATGAGTTTTTATATTTTTTAAAAGTTGTAATAAAAATTCATAGTTAATTATTTACTTGGAAAAAATTACAAAAAATATCCCATCCAGACATGATTCCTCTACTTATATCTAAAATATTATAAAAAAATATTATCATTTTATTATGGTTAGGGTGGTCGTGACACACCTACTTCTTTTTTCTTGAAATTTAAGTACTAATGTGCATTGAAATTTCAAATTTTTACCAAATAGATTTTTCTTTTTAAATAAACCTAGTAGTTTAGAAACTACATTCAATTTTCCACAGATTCTATTCTTACATATTTTTGAAATAATATAGATAACTTATTCAAATTTTTACGTCAAGTTGCCTAACTCTATTTTTTTTTAATTTTCATTGCCACTTAAGGGCCTGTTTTTTCCATGATGATCCTGCACATACCCTCCAAGCAAAGGAGGTATGAGTAAAATTATTGGAGGCTTGATCCACTTTTGCAAACCTACCAAGAGAATTATCAATTCCCTCATAAGCATAGGTGCACCAAAACTATAAGGGAAGATAAATCAATCTTACCCAAATAGGCATTACATCAATAGGTTTCTTCACAGGGTTGAAAGAATGGACCCAAGGCCTTATGGATAGCCCAGGTGAGTAAAAGGGCATTATATTGTTGAAATTGAGGTAGATTTCAATATAATAATCCAAATTTTTCCCTAAAATAAATATAATGGGAGAGATTAATTAATTGAATAATCATAAGAGCATAAAATATATGAATAAATTTAAGATTATATTATTTAGAATCTCAAAATTTTGTATAAAGAAAGCTATGAAGTATAATTATTTGGTAATACTCAATTAAAGGAAGCCAACTTTTAGTTAATTCATTTATTAAATAATTATTAAAATAATAAAAATAAAATATTGAAATAAAGATTAAAATATTAATGAAAATTACATTAAAACTAAAATGTATAAAATATATTTAATTTAAATAATTAAGAAAATAGTGTAGTAATTAATTAAATGATTATTAATTTTTTTAAATGGTAGTTAAGTGATTAGTTAAGTTATATTATATTTTTGTTAAAGTGTGGTCAAATTAAGTTATTCTTGAGAATATCATGGGTTGAATAGTAGTTGTTTTTTTAAAATTAATTAATGACTTCCATTAATAAATGTGTTAGAGAGAAAATTAATCTTTTATTTTATTAAATTTATACATAAGAGGTCTCAAAATATTAATATTTTTAATAGAATTATATCTTAAACCTCTACTTGGGATAGGAACATAATTAACATCATAAACACATCATAGTATCATTATAGTCATAAAAACCTCAAATATGCTATAATGACCTACATAGAATTAGTAAAGATTTAATATGATGTGTAGTAACTTATTATAATATGATGAATAACAAAGGATACATATTCCTAAAACATAATTTGAAGGAAAATTCAATTGCTCACCCTTAACTTGTTGCATCAGAAATAACAAATATAGATTATGATTATGATTATGATTTGCAATCTTGTTTAATAGAGGAAATTAAATAACAAATATAGATTATTATTATGATTTGCAATCTTGTTTGATAGTAGGAACTTTTGTCAAATTTAGCAGTGGCCTAAGGCCTCTTTGATGATATACTAATACTTTTCTATCATCACACTGATAAAGGAGAATGTTGTCCTAGAAAATAAGTAAACCAGTGATGACAACTTTGATTCTTTTTATCACCTGCATTTGGAATTGAAAGACTTTTTTAGAAGATAGTAATAGAGAAAATTCATGAAACCCATTTTTGGTTTCACAGGGGCTAAGGGGTGGTAAGCTTTGCTCTTGTTTGGGGGGTTTTTGTTTATATTAGGATAAATTTATTACTCAAAACTACATTGATGCTAATTTTAGAGGAAAAGACATTATTTTCCATATATTCATTTGTTGGTGTTTCTTCGGTCTAAAGATGGATTTTGAATTTTTTCATATTATCAGCTATCTAAATTTAGTGATACAATCTATTTTTAGACTCCAGTATCAATCACCTTGATACAATCTATTTTAGTGAAAGCACATTAGTCTTCCACTCGAGTATTTTATTTTGTGAGTATACATGGGTGGGGTATATACTGACAAATTGGCTAAAACATGTTAACTACAGTTCTATGGAGTTTGTGTGTACATTCACAAATTGGACTCCAACTACAAAATTATTGGCATCCTTGTCCTTGTAGCCAATTCTCAAATCACTTAGTACACACATGTTATGTGATTATGAAGACCTTGTCCTTACAGCCAATTCTCAAATCACTCAGTACACACATGTTATGTGATTATGAAGACCATGAGAGACAAACATGACTTAACCTTTAATTACTATAGAAAATGAAATGCTACACACAGATTATTATTGTAGAAAAAATTGCTACATGTAGTTGTTTTATTGTGGTAATTCAAATTCTTGCATGTGGATTATTTTTGTAGAGCATACAACAAAATCCTACATGTATCTATTATTGTTGTAGAACATAATGCTACAGGCTACTATTTTATCACTACAAAACCAAATATTGTTAGCAGATTAGAAAGGAGCATAATAGGTTATCTCTTTTTGTCCTTTTTTCCCTAAACAACTAGAAAAAAGGACCAACATGTTTTCAAGAAATGTAATATTAAGGATTGGCTTGAGGGCAATACTAAATCTTCATCCTCTGGTCAAGCTTTCACTTCAATGTTGTTTTTTTCCCTCACCCACTTTTTGGTTAGAAATATTGTAATCCTACCAATTCCAACAATGATGATGGGACTTTTGTATAGTCAAGTCACTGAATGAATGATAACTTGCATATGCTCTAAAGAAAATAGAAAGCACTGCTCATTTTTCTAAGCCTTGCCACAAATGATTTCTAACATTTTCAAGTGCTGCTTTTTGGAGTTGGCGCAACATTTAATTCAGTATGCATGAGAAGATTAAACTAATTTTTTCCTACCTACCATCCCTAAACCTGTAAGGTACATTATAAGTACATAAATTTATATCTCGTTCCCATTGTGGCCACTACAAAGTGATGCAACACAAATCTTTATAGTAATTATTGACAACAACAATGTTCATTGGAGCAACCTTTCTTGACTTTAGTGTCTATCATAAATAATGTTGTTGTGCATAGTAAATATTGTAGTTGAGTTATTGGTGAATATGGTTGTGTACCTCTTTTTTGGATATCTATATAATAGATGCCCTACCTCTTATTTCATTAAAGAAATTTGAGGCTTTTGTGTAATTGCCTATGTTGTGATTGGCAGATCACCATTTTGTTGTATTATTTTTCCTTCATCTAGTATCAGAGCCTACAAAGCAAGATCCAAGTTTATAGAATATCAAGATATGTCATAGTTCTCTCAGCCAAGCATGAAGGAGAAGAAAGGAAGGTTCCAATAGAGGATATTGTAGATTGCTACAAACATCGCCCAAGTTGCAGATCTGGAGTTGTTGGTATTTGAAGTTGTAGCTGTTGAAGAAGATAAGGTGCTGATTTGTTTAAAGGTTATTATAAATCCAGAAAAGGAGATTGTTGAAAAAGAATTCCACATAGTCATATGCCATAGAAAGTTTTATTATTGTTTTTTGTTTTACAAGAAATTGAAAAGGAGCCTCCTATCCCAACGTTGATTTGGCAAGATCTAGGGATAGAAACTTCCACGTAGTTTTTGTTGAAGAATTTGTTTAGTGTGCACCATTGTTGTTTAGCAAGGAACCCACCCAAAAAGAGCCACAAAAGGAGTGCAGTCGAAGTGCAGCCATGAAAGGAAAGTTGTTGTGTGAAATTAAATTCCACGCAAGGCTTTATTTTAAAGTCTTTTTCAGTATTAAATTCTTTAAAAAGTTACTTTTTAAAGTTTTAAAGAGTAGTAAGACTTTTTTTAAGTTTAGGGGAAAGTTTTTTCACTATATATATATATATATATATATATATATATATATATATATATATATATATTTGTGAAATTTTATTTTGAAAGTAAAGGGAAAAAAGATCAAACTTCTTTCCAAAATTTCTTCTTTTGTAAAGTGAATATTGTGTAATTAAGTGTATTATCGGTTGCAACTGACACTTAATCTCGAAAAATCAATATAATATAAAAATATTTTTGTGTGTGGATCCTATTTGAAGGGACAAAGGAGGAGCATTTGTTTGCAAAGATCTCTCTTGAACTTGTGTTGAATTTTTTTCTTTGTGTACATCCTTTAAATGGAAAATATGACAAGAAATGTAATGTTTGACATGCTAATTCCCAACTTTGAAGGAGACAATTTTACATATTAGTGTACTAGAATGCAAATCCTACTCAAATCCAAAGATTTGTGGGATATTATTCAACATGGTTAATGAGATTCTATTTTTGATTCAAGGTTCAATTAATCAAGCAATTTTTCCTAGGATAAGAGGTGTTAGTCATTCTCAAAAAGAATGGAAAACACTAAAGAATGCATATCAAGGTGCAAAAACTACAAAATTATAGACAATGAGGAAAAAATTTGAAAATGTATAAATGACTACTAGTGAATTTTTGAATGATTTTCTAACAAAGGTAGAAGGTCTAGTAAGTCAATTAAAAGTTTTAGGGGAAGATGTAGATGAAAAACATGCCATTGAAAAAATTATAAGAAGTTTGATTCCTAAATTTGATGGTGTGGTTTCTATAGTTGAGATTTCTACTTGGATCTCACAAGTATGCAAATAGATGAACTAAGTGAAATTTTGTTAACTACTAAAGAAAGAATGAGAAGTAATGAAGAAAGCTTAGAGAAAGAATTTTCCTCTAAAGTAAATATAAGAGGAAAAAGAAACACATTCTTTAGAAATAAGAATAAAGGTGAATCCAATAATTTTAGAGGAAGAGGTAATAATTTCAAAGGAAGAAGTAGCAACTTCAGAGGTACTGGAAGAGGAAGAGGTAGAAACAATGGGGGAGACTATGATAGAATATCCAATACTTTCATTGCATTAAGTTTGGACACTATGCATCAAAATAGTGGATTAAACAAGGTGAATCAGGAAAAAGAAATGATCATAGTATTGTTGAAATTAAACAAAATTTCTTTCTTTCTTTCTTTAATAGTGCAAATGCTAATGAGAATAATGTGTGGTTGCACCGTAGAAAATCGGACCCTCTTGAGAAAAGAGACAATTTCACATGTAATTTGACCCACTTTTGAGTTCCTTCACATCATTTATCCTCTAAAAAATATTTATAGGCCCCTAAGACCCATTATTTTTTATCTAGACACCCGTTTCACCTAAGAAATTGCTTAAAACCCGACAAAAAACACTTAATTATCTCATACCTCGAAAAATCACCTTCAAAAATTACTAATGGGACCCATTTGTCACCTTGGGCTAATGAGTTCCCTCTGGTGGGAACCATTCACCAAGGGTGGCGAATGAGTCCCTTTTGAGGGAAAATTCAATTTTAAGTTGGAATTCAATAAATTCAAGTTGAAATTCCGGTGAATGTCGGCCTCTTAGGTCTAAATAATAGGAAAATAAGGTGTTGTTGCTTATAAATACTCATTCTTAGTCATTTCACACAATCCTTTTATCTTTTTTTTTTTAATTCACAAAAGCAATATCCAAAGTCAAGTCTTCTACAACAAGTCTCATTAGCAAAAGTTGAAGTTTTAGGGCAGCAAACTAGGGTTTTTGTAGGTCTTGAAGCTCACTCTTTTGGTCAAGATTCAACATTGCAAAGGGTTGATAATGTATTCCTATGGTGAATCCTGAAGAAATCTAGGTTGAGGAGGTGCAACTAGCCACCAAATCACACCTAAGGACTTGGTTTTATAGTGATTCCATCTTCCATTTTCACTCTATCTTCAGATTAAGGTTTGCATTTTGTTACTTGTCATTTGCATGCCATTTAAATTACATTTTTTACATGTTGTAAGATTTATAGGGTTGATATCTTGCATCATACAAATCATCTTTGCATTTCTTATTATAGAGCAATAGAATAGTACTTTTGTCATATTTCAGACTTTCCTAGTCTTTAACACACCTAAGGCTAGGGTTTTATGCTAAATTTTCTCCATTCAAGGTTTAATTACCCAACTAGGGGTTTGACCAAGGAAAATCACCCATTAGAAAAACAATTTTAAGCTATTTTACAAGATTTTTTTGAGATCCAAAGTCAAATTTCCATTAGAAATTGATGTACAGGTGTCAAGGTATAGAACATAGATTTGAATTTGTAGAAATTTAAAAGTTGACTGATTCACCATGTATGGCGAATGAGTCCCTCCTGATATGTTTTTTTGAGTTAGATCCAAATCCTGGTTCCCGATTGACAGAAAATAGCTTCTATGCAGAAATAACCCTAATGTGGGACTGATTCGCCCAAGGTGGCGAATGAGTCCCAGTCTGCCCAAATTCAAACTTTATCAATTTTCTAGATTTTTTTCCAATCTTCTTCAGTTTTTCCAGGTGCACACATTCTGAAAAACAACCTTTTATTTGGTTTATTTTACATTCTTGTCCATTCTTTTAATCCTTTTGCAAAAAAACATTGTGTTTTCTAGCATAGCTTAAATCTTAGTTTTGCATTCATATTCATTCATATAGATCATTTAAGTGCATTTAGTTCATTTAATTAAAGCATAATAACATCACACATAACATAATTTGAATGGAACCTTTAGTATTTTTGGTCCTACCTCTCTCCTTTTAAGTGAAAAACCCTAGAAGAGCTAGAGAAGTCTTAAGGAGCCAAAATCTATGGTTCATTTTGGTGAACTCACATATTGAGCATAATATCATTCTATTTGCATATTAGGGCTTAATTACTTCATCATTTTGTATTGTTTTACATCTTAGAACTTCTTAAACATTGCATTAGTGAAGGCATTATTTATACTTCGTTATTGCATTCAATTTCATTAAATCATACCAACATTTTGCATTTGAATTATACAGACCTAAAAATATTAAGAACAAAAAATCAAAAAAATCTTTAAAAAATCATCTCTTGGGACTCATTCACCACCTAGGGTGAATCAGTCCCACTACAGTTCTGAATCAACATTTCTAGATTTTAGTTTAATGCATTGCATATTTTTATTTTCTGCAGTTCCCTTTCTATTATAGTTTAGTTGTTTTTGTTTTCTTAGCATAAATTTTACTTCATTTCAATGGCATTCATGGGTAGTTTTAGACTTTTGAAAATTTCATTTTCCTTATTTGTTCCTAGTTTTTTTAGATCAGCTTCATCGACACATAAAGATTCCAACACTGAAACATCAAACCATCCCCTTAAATAAATGATTCAAATTAGAAACAAAATCTCATCTAAGCCTCTTAGTAGTGATGATGTTGAAAAGTTAGATGAAGTTCTTCAAGAGTTCCTCTCACTCACTTCATCCTCTAATGCTTGCAATGAGAAACCTAAACCCCTTAATGATGACATCCCCCTCAAACTTTTTGCTTGTGATGACTTTGATTTGTTAGATGAATCACTTCAAGACTTCATCTCACACAAGAAATCCACTAAGGTTTGTTGTGATCAACTCACAATACCAAATTTTAACACCCATAATGCCTCTCTTGAATATCTTAAACCAATTGAGGATAATTTACCCCTCAAACCTTTTAGTCATGATGATTTGCATTTGATAGGTGAGTCTCTTTAGGATTTCATCTCACCCGAATCATTCGCTTTGGTTTGTTGTGACACATCTAAAACCAAGGATGTTAATGTAATTCAACCTCAACTTATTCTTTACCCACCCTCACATAAACTTCACCCCTCTAACCAAGCCCGGTACACTCTCTATCCCCCTAAACCAATGTATTGCAACAATCTAGTAATGATACTGTTGCACATACATATAATACCTGAAACAACCCACAACTGCCACAACCGACCCCACCCTCTTTACCTTTGCCTAATCCACCTAGTGCTCCTTGTTTCATCCTACACACAAAGGAGTGTGCAATTTTTGAACAATTAAAGAATACTCCTACTAAGATATCCCTTTGGGATTTTCTTCAAAACTCACCAAATTATCACAACATTCTTCAAACAACATTAAAAAAAAATTCATTCATCCTGACCTACAACTTCGAATGATGTGGCAGCTCTGATCCAAAAAATGAATCTTGACATTACTTTCCATTAGCATGAGTTCCCTCCTTTAGAGTTGCAAAACAAAATGAAGCCTTCATGGTCATTGCTCAATTCAATCGTACAGGTATCAAACGAACTTCATTGACAATGGTTCTGCTCTTAATGTGTGTAGTGTGAGTCTCCTTGATTGATTAGATGCTGATAGGTCACAAATAATATTTGATTATGTCTCCATTCATGGATTTGATAATTAAAAAAAGCAACTACTTGGGATAATTACTTTACCTATTACACTTGGAGTGGTTACTTTGCAAACTCCTATTCATGTCATGCCTTATGATCTCTCGTATAGTCTTCTTTTAGGCAGACCATGGATTCATGAGATGAGTTCACTACCCTTGAACCTTCATTGTATCATGAAATATGTCTATAACAATCACATTTATCAAGTTGAAATAGACCCCAAGCCTGAAAGTTGCTTACACCTTGAAAAAGGAATTGCAAGTCCTCTAAAAACAATGATCCCAACATCTAACATAGGTCCTCTTGAATTTGAACACAAAGACAATGAATAGCCATCTAAATTATTTTGTGATGATTGGGGATCGTTAGAATTCACACCCTCGTTTATGGGCGAATACATACTCACACAAAAGAAAGATGAGAAACAAGAACAACCAACAATCATGTCCATTGAAAATTTTGAATGATTGTCCCAAACATCTCTCTCATATAATTTGGATGAAAATGCAACATACACAACAAAATTTGATGAGATAGATTATCAATCCCCACCTAATTTGTAAGAAATGAAAAGACTTTATGGAAAAGGTTATGAACTTGTGAAACAATTAGGCTATACTAGAAAAGGGTGTGGAAAACATGAGCAAGGTATTCATGTGCCTATTGAACCTAATACACAAGAAACAAAAACTGGGTTGGGATACTCTATTTCTAAAACAACAAAAGCTACTCAATGATCATCTTTGAACATTAACGCTATAACATGTCAACCAAAACACCAACTCACAATTAAACATCATGAATTGCTGGATATAAACTTACCACCTTCATGTAAGTATGTCGATAGTGATGAAACTTTAAAATGAATCTTAGGTGTTTATGATAACACGTCCTTGCTTACTTCCATGAAAACAATTCCTCATTCCATGACTGTTACCAAGCAAATAACAAGTGATATCATTGAAGAATTTTATGAATCTAAAGGTCCTAAATCCAATGCACTTCCTTTAGGAGATACAATTGATGTGCCCGTGGACATTAATGATACATATAAAGTTATTAAGATTGGGAAGTTCCTTGACGATGAAGAACAAGAAGACACTACCACTTTACTTCATGATTTTCCAAAAAAAATTGCTTGGAAATATTCTAATATGCCAGGAATTGACCCGAAAATAGTGACACATAACATTGTCCTTGTTAAAAATGCTAAAACTGTTCATCAAAAGATAAGAAAACTACACCCTAACATAGCCTTGCATGTTAAAGTGGAGCTTGAGAAACTCCTTGATGTAGGCTTCATTAGACCTATTGATTATTCTCCTTGGATCTCAAAAATTGTCATAGTTGTAAAACCCAATAATCATATTAGGATATGTACAGATTTTCGAGATTTGAATAAAGCCTCTTTAAAAGATGATTTTTCGATTCCTAATATAGACATGATCGTGGATTCAACTATTGGACATGCTTTGTTGTCATTCATAGATGGATTTTCTGGTTATAATCAAATCCTTATAAACCCTAAAGATCAATATAAAACCACCTTTACAACTACTTGGGGGACATTTTGTTGGGTTTTGATGCCCTTTGGTCTAAAGAATGTCGGCGCAAATTATCAACAAGCAATGACATTAATATTTCATAACTACATTCACAAAATTTTGGAAGATTATGTCAATGATATCCTCGCTAAATCTTTCACATGACAAGACAATGTAAATTTCCTTCGCAAAATATTCAAATGAATAAGTCAATGTGATATAATATGTGATTGAATCTGAAAAAGTGTGTCTTTGGCCTATATAGTTGTAAAATTTTGGGGTTTGTCATATCTCATAGAGGCATTGAGGTGGACATGAAGAAAATCAATGCAATCATTAACATGCCACCTCCTAGGGATATTTCTCAATTGTGCATGTTACAAGGTCGAATTCAAGCTATTCGCCATTTCATTGCATCTTTAGTTGATCATACATTACATTTCACACATCTCCTTCAAAAGGCTATACCTTTTTCTTGGGATGAAGATTATAAACAAGCTTTTGAGAGTCTAAAAGAATACCTAGAAACTCCACCTGTTTTACAACCTGTTGTGCCAAATAGACCATTTATCTTGTACATTGCCACATCTTCCCATGCTCTTGCAACATTGTTGGCTCAATAGGACAATCATGGTAAAGAGCATCTTGTTTATTACATCAATAAGACTTTAATTGATTACAAAACTCAATATTCACTAATTGAAAAACAATGCTTGGCTCTTGTATTCACTACTAGTAAGTTGCGACATTACTTAATGTTGAAGTATAAGTTATCACAAAATTTGATCCTCTTAAACATCTTTTCAACAAAATAGATCTCTTTGGACGCTTAGGTAAGTGGGTGATCTTGTTAACTGAGTTTGACCTTAAATTTTTTTCACAAAAAGTAATAAAAGGACAAGCCTTAATTAATCACTTAGTTGACACTCCTTTTCCTCTCACTTTTCCCACTCATGATTCCTTTCCTAACGATCATTCCTTAATTGTTGGCATTAAACCATGGGAATTATTTTTCAATGGCTCTAAGTGTAGAAAAGGTTTTGGTGTTGGAGTGGTACTAATTCCACCTGATGGTAAACCTCTTCCCTTGTCCTATCAATTAAATTTCCTATGCATAGATAATACAACAGAGTATGAGGCATTGATGGTAGGATTGCAAGCTTCTTTAAAAATGAATGCAAAACATATCAAAATATTTGGCAATTCACAATTGGTCATCAAACTAATAAATGGTACATATCAAACTAAACATGAAAAATTATCAAAATATAAGGATCTTATAATGAGACTATTAGAAAATTTTGAATCGCTCATGATTGATAGCATACCACACAAAGACAATTGACATGTAGATGCAATGGCGAGTTCAACTTCTCTTATATCCCTACACGATCCTTCCATAAATTTCACCTTTGTTATCCATCCCATCCTGAAAACTTCGATTAATACTTTGATAGATGACATTTTGACAATAACTCAAGATGCCTCGTGTGAATGGTATGACACAATCTACAATTATTTACAAGATGGTACCATTCATGAGTCTACCACAATGAATATGTAATAAAATGTTTACACAAACTAGCAGCCAAATATGTGATTCTATAAAATGCATTGTATAGAAGATCATTCAATGGTCTCTTATTATGATGCCTTAAAAATTATGAAATCCCTTTAGCACTTGAAGAAGCCCATGTTGGTGCTCGTGGAGGCCATTTTGGAGGCCAATCATTAGTGCAAAAACTTATTTGTATGGGATATTATTGGAAAAATATGGAGAAAGATTGCTTCAATTATGTAAAAAAACGTTGAAAATGTCAAGAACATTGCCATTTGATTCATGCTCCTACTGCTAAATTTCGTGCCCAAGTTCCGATTTGGTCATTTTTAGTTTGGGGAATGGATATTATTGGTAAAATTTCACCTCCCTCTTCTGTTGGCCATACGTTTATCATAACCACAACAGATTATTTCATGAAATGGGTGGAAGCTATTCCTCTTAATTCTACAACTGCTAAAATAATTATTTGTTTTGTATTGGAAGACATAATTACTTGCTTTGGGCTTCCTTCTGCAATTGTTTCAGATAATGGAACTCTGTTAAAGAACAACAAAGTCAAAAAAATTCTTGAAACATTCCATAGTCAACATCATTTTTCAACACCATATTATCCACAATCTAATGGACAAGCTAAGAATATTAATTGGATTTTGGAACAAATCCTTAAGAAAACTATTGACAAACATCATAACTATTGGCACATGCAATTATATTATGCACTTTGGGCTTATCGAAAAGGTGTTAGATCATCCACAGGAACTACACCTTATAACCTTGTTTATGGAACTGATGTGATCATGCCCTTGGAGTTAGAAATTCCTACATTGTGAGTTGCTCTCCAAGACCTTATCAAGGATGAAACTTATAAAGATCAATGAATACACCAACTTGAGATGCTTGATGAACAGTGTATTAACGCTCTCAAACATCTCCACACTCACATCAAAAAATTACAATGAAGACACAACACACAGGTCATCCCTCGATCGTTTTCTAAGGGAGATTTTCTTCTTATTGAAAACCAATGCATTACTAGTGCTGATAATAAAGATAAAGATAAGTTCAGCCCTATTTGGTTGGGACCTTACATAGTTGATACTAGTTATGGGTCTGGTGCTTATCTCTTAACATAGCTTGATGGACCACCCCTTAAGGAACCCATTAATGCCATGCATTTGCATTAGTATTATCTCTAATCCCTTTGAATAGTATGATTGATAAAGCAGTGTTGTTTAAAGTTATTTGTTGTTATTCTAAATAACTTTCACATTGCTTCGTTCTTGACAACTATTTTTGTGTGTGTCTTGAATACTAAGGTAATTATTTAAGTTCTTTTATAATTTCTTTAGGATTCATACTATTCACCTTCATGTTATGTTAAGTTAGATCTTTATATCAATATAGGTGTATTTAATTTAACATATTCTCTTCCAATTAATAATGTTGTATCTACATTAAAACTAAAATATGTTTTACACTAGATCAAATTAATCCTGTTAAATCATGTAGACATTAATTAAATACTTTTCCCATAAGTCATTTAATTAATCACATTGCATTTAATATCCACACAAATAAACACATCATAATAACATCAAATGTGCATGTCTATATATATAAAACAAAAAGTTTTATATACATCTCAGTATCATATACAAAGTCATAGAGGTCTGTGAGAGCTAGACCCCTTAGATTTGGTGCTCATGATTTGGTCCCTAGACATCATGAAACAGTCATGTGCGACTGTGATCATGAACTGCTAAGTCTAAGTGCGTACTCCAGACCCCGTACTTGACCAACAACCAAAAGCTTCTCATCTACCATCTAATCCCTCCCTGCTCATTCCTATGTGAGCTCTGCATGCAGTCTATCCACCTCTGTTGAGGTCTGTGATGACTGTAATGCACTCTCAGCTCGATAGAGTCGTCTCCTCACACTCTTGTATGTTGCTTGTAACCTCATGAAAGGTTTGAGTGACTCTGGCTCCTACTCCACGATCGGTGGGGGCACATAGTCAGGATCCATCTTCTCCTCATCGATGGATGCAGGCACTATCTAGCTGTAGTAGCCTGACGATAGAACTCTCCCTAGTCTCTTGTCACTCCTACAAGATAAACAATATACACAATCAGTAATCATCATCATGATATATATATAATGACAAAGCATAAAGAACTAAAGGACATGTGTAAAATTAAAATTCATCACTTATGTCTCCAATCAAATGAGGAATGCCAACCTCATCCGCTCTAGGGGGCATCGAGGATGTGCTAGCCTCTCTTTGACTCTGAGTGTCGATGTCTATCGTAGCTACTGTCGGTGATCTAGTCCTGTAAGTATGAGAAGACTCTCCATGCTCATACCGATCCTCTATAGGTACTTCATCACCCTCTATAAAAGGTGGCTCCTCCTCATAAAACATCTCATCATCATAATCCTCCTCCTCCTCCTCCTCCTCTCCTCCATATTGGTCCTCATAATATGAATTGGCCTTAGACTGGTACTCCTCATCAATAACATTAGTAAAAATATCTACTGGCCTATACTGTATCTCCTTTGCTCTCTCCTCTGGCTCATCCCCCTCATCTGATGCTGTACACGCATCACTTATATGGACATCCATGGGAAACAAAAGAGTTGGTCATGCATATGACCACCACTCCTTGTGCTCATCTTTTTTGCTAACATTATTAACACCAGATGCTAGGAGCTAATCATGATCTGAATCATTGGAATCACTCTCACGAACATGATCTATAGTCAGCCAAACAATATCACCTAGTCTTTGGGCACTCTCCACCGATCGTCTAATGAAGGGGCATGCCCTCGATGGTGTCTGCACCTGTCCAAACTGTCACATGACTCGCCCATAGTAGAAATGTCATACAACATAGTCATGCCTCCCAGCTAGATACCTATCCATCTACATCCTCTGTAATTATCCTGTGGGATCTGGCCACTGTAGTGTGAGTAGATAAGGTCTCCATAGGATCTTGTCCTCCTCCAGCCTATCAAATCTCACCCTCCAAAAGTGTAAATCCCCATACTGCCACAAGTATTGCAAAGGATAGTGGAATGCTCGTGTATATCCTACAACTATAGCACACAATAATCTAATAGGCCTGGTACATGTGATATGCTCAAGGCACCACACTTGCAGAACCGTACAATGTATCATATTGTCGATCTCTCAAAACAAAAACCATCCAAGATCATAATACAAGTGTGCTAAAATGTAGCGACCCTAGGTACAGACTGTCCTCTGCTCGTACATCCCTTGTATCAAATGTACTAGTTCTCCATTCAAGTGTGTTGCTCGTCCATCTAGATTGATAACCAAAGCCACTATGTGGATCATAATCCATAACAATTGGGGCTCATGAATATAGCAGCATGGGAAGCTCGATCTGTCCTCTAACCCCTCATCATGTATAGATCCACATAGACAACACTTCTTATCTCTCTTCTTCTCCTAGAATGAATGACCCCTCTAGAAGTATACTCACTCTCCTTGGATGGGAACTCAAAGAATGTGGTGTACATCCTCGAGTGTGATGGTCATCTCCCTGGTAGGTAGATGAAATGTACATGTATCAGCACCCCAACGCTCGCATAAAGTCATAAGCATGGTGTTATGGTATCTCATAGGTGGCATAAGCTATGCCCAATAGATACCCACTAACTGTAAATGCTTTGTCTCTGATGTCAATAGTGCTGACACATGATCTCTAAAAAATGTGAACTATCTTCCCCCTAGCCACTATCGCGACTGGGCGGGGACCTATCAAAATCATGAAAAAATGCTCTAAAATCCATCTAATTTCTTTAATTTTCACAAATTTCATCTTGCAAGTGTGCTAAAGTAAATCTAGTGTGCTTTTCTAATGGCCCTAGACACTTTAGAATCCATTTTTAGGAAATTTTTCAAAGAAATGAGACACTTTGAGAAGAACTGGGACATTTCGTGAAGAAACGAGACACTTTGCAAACAAAAGGGACACTTTGCGAACAAAAGGGACACTTTGCGAACAAATGGGATGCTTTGCGAAAAAAGGGGAAACTTTGCGTACTTTTTTTCTAGAACCCTAAATTAACCTAACCATGCACTAAAATCATTAAATTATTAAAAATCACAAGGCGAAAGTTGTAGAATCTACTCACCTCATGATACAGCTCATTGCATGCCACCTGCTTACAAAGCTCGTCCATCCACAAAGGTGTGTAATGCCGTCTGCTTCAAATCTTCTTTTCTCACTCATCACTCTCAAGCTACATGAAGGTAAAATGAATAGTAAGTGACAAATTACTTTCTTTTTACTCTTTTTAATCCATTCTCATCTCTTTTTAATCTTACGCACTAACCTAGGGTTACTATCTTAATAACGTATATCTTCTTCAAATCACCATAATGGGAGCTAGGGTAATCTATTTTTGACACCATTTGATGCATTGGAATTATGATTCCGCATTCAACATCATCATTCATCTATTGTCATGTGGCATGGTACTTGGAAATGCGCTTCAATATGATGTATCTTCTTTGATGTGGCTAGATTGCTACCTTGATTCTACCTCTATAAAGTAAGTAGAATCAAGGTGGGGCATATATCTACCCTCAAATTGGATTCTTAGGAGCTAGATAAAATAATTTTTAGAATAAATGTTGCAAGATGTCATTCCTAATGTTGTGGCTGTGTAGATAACTACACTAGGGGCTTCATTCTCTCATATTTTCAATGAGTATCCTTTTATGTAATAAAAGTGCATAGTTGAGAGTCCTTTAGCTTACATATGCACATAGAGTCATATGGGCGCTAAAGTGGGGGCGAAATGCACTATAGAAAATTGGACCCTCTTGAGAAAAGAGACAATTTCACGTGTAATTTGACCCACTTTTGAGTTCCTTCACATCATTTATCCTCTAAAACAACATTTATAGGCCCCTAAGACCCATTATTTTTTATCTAGAGGCCCATTTTACCTAAGAAGTTACTTAAAACCCAACAAACAACACTTAATTATCTCATACCCCAAAAACCCACCTTTAAAAATTAGTAGTGGGACCCATTCACTAGCGTGGACGAATGGGTCCCCTCTGGTGGGACCCATTCGCTAAGGGTGGCAAATGAGTTCCCTTCGAGGGAAAATTTAAATTAATTGGGAATTTAATAAATTCAAGTTGAAATTCTGGTGAATGTCGGCCTCTTAGGTCTAAATAACGGGAAAATAAGGTGTTGTTGCCTATAAATACTCATTCTTATTCATTTCACACAATTATTTTATCTTTTTTTTTAATTCACAAAAGCAATCTCCAAAGTCAAGTCTCTTACAACAAGTCTCATTAGCAAAAGTTGAAATTTTAGGGTAGCAAACTAGGGTTTTTGCAGGTCTTGAATCTCACTCTTTTGGTAAAGATTTAACATTGAAAAGGGTTGATGATGGATGCCTATGGTGAATCATGAAGAAATCTAGGTTGAGGAGGTGCAACTAGCCACCAAATCACACCTAAGGACTTGGTTTTATAGTGATTCCATCTTCCATTTTCACTCTATCTTTAGATTAAGGTTTGCATTTAGTTACTTGTCATTTGCATGTCATTTCAATTACTTTTTTTTATGTGTTTTATAATTTCTAGGGTTGATATCTTGCATCATACAAATCATCTTTGCATTTCTTATTCTAGAGGAATAGAATAGTACTTTTGTCATATTTCATACTTTCCTAGTCTTTAACACACCTAAGGCTAGGGTTTTATGAAAAAATTTCTCCATTCAAGGTTTAATTACCCAACTAGGGGTTTGAACAAGGTAAACCCCCCATTAGACAAGTGATTTTAAGTTGTTTTGCAGGAATTTTTTGAGATCCTGAGTTGGGTTTTTGTCATAGATAATTATGCAGGTGTCAAGGTGCAGAACAAAGATTTGAAGTTGCAGAAAAGTAAAAGTGGATTGATTTTCCATGCATGGTGAATGAGTCCGTCCTGAGATGCATTTTTGAGTTAGATGTAGATCCTAGTTCCTAATTGACAGAAAATAACTTATGTGCAGAAAAAGCCCTAACCTAGGATTGATTCGGCCAGGGTGGTGAATGAGTCCCAGTCAGCCCAAATTCAGACTATGCCAATTTTCTAGATTTTTTTGCAATCTTCTTTAGTTTTCCAAGTGCACACATTATGAAAAAAACCTTCTTTTTCCTTTAGTTTACATTCTTGTTCATTCTTTTAAGCCTTTTTCAAAACAACATTGTGTTTTCCAGCATAGCTTAAATCTTAGTTTTGCATTCAAATTCATTCATATAGATCAATTATGTGCATTTAGTTCATTTCATTAAAGCATAATAACATCACACATAACATAATTTGAATGAACCCTTTAGCATTTTTGGTCCTACCTCTCTCCTTTTAGGTGAAAAACCCTAGAAGAGTTAGAGAAGTCCTAAGGAGCCAAAAATCTATGGTTCAATGGTATATTGATTCAATATGTTCTTCACATATGACATCTAATGAGCATTTATTTGTCAATTTGGATGAAAAAAATCAAAGTACAGTAGTACTAGGAGATAATCAATCTCATGGAAGCAAAGGTAAAGATACAATTGCAGTTACAATAGAATATGGTGAAGTTAAGTATATCAATGAAACACTATTGGTTCCAGCACTAAAAAAGAATTTGTTGTCCATTGGAAAAATGCTAGAAAAAACTTATAAAGTGACTTTTGATGAGAATAAGTGCATAATAAGAGACAAGTTAAAAAGGAATGTAGTTGTTGCAAGAGAAAAAATGAAAGGTGACATGATGTTTCCTCTTCATTTCACTCATGGAAACCAAGCATTGATGTCTAGTGAAATGAATGAAAGTAAAATTTTGCGTCAAAGATATGGAAAACTCATTTTAGTGGGAATTTTACTCAAGAGATTAAAAATGGTTGAAGGTCTACCTTTCATTGAAAATACAAAACATGTTTGTTAAGAATGTATTATTGGAAAACAACACAGGGTTAGCTTTCCAATTGGTAAATCTAGAAGAGTTAAGCATCGTCTTGTGATAATCCATACTAATTTGTTTGGTCCTATGGAAACACCTTCTTTGAATAAATCTAATTATTTTCTAACCTTCATTGATGACTGCTCAAGAAAAACTTGGGTATATTATTTAGATACAAATTCAGAAGTGTTTGAAAAATTTGTAGAATTCAAGAAGTTGGTTGAAAAGAAAAGTGGTAAGTACATCAAAGTGATAATGTCAGATGGTGGAGGTGAGTACAAATCAAATCATTTTTTAGATTTTTGTAAAAAACATGGAATCAAGAGAGAGTTCACTACTTCCTACACTCCACAAAAAAATGGAGTTGCTGAAAGGAAGAATAGGACAATTGTTGAAATGGCAAGGAGCATGGAAAAAGAGAAGAATTTAGATAAAAGTTATTGGGAAGAAGCAATATGCATAAAAATGTATCTTCTAAATAGAAGTCCTACAAAACCAGTTAAAGGAATGACTCATGAACAAGCATGGTATGGGATAAAGCCAAGTGTTGATCACTTGAGAGTATTTGGTTGTGTTGCTTATGAACACATACCAAAAGAGAAAAGATATAAGTTAGATGATAAAGGCCTAAAATTCATTTTTATTGGATATGGATCTGAAAACAAAGCATACAAATTATATGATCCAATTAGGAAAAAGCTTGTGATAAGCAGAGATTTGGTATTTAATGAAGCAACAAAATATACCAAAGAAAATGAAACAAAAGGAAAAGAGATAGTGATTGATGAAGCTGAAGAGGATGTAAAAGAAGACAATCAACCTGAATCATCTAATGCAAGAATAAGCCAATATAAAAAATAGAACATGACAACAAGGTCGCAAGTAAAAGTGAATTATGCATTGATGACTCAAATTATGGAAAATAACATTTGAGCCACAAAAATTTGAACAAGTTGAAGAAAAAGAACAGATTGAAGCAATGAATAGTGAAATAGAAACAATTGAAAGGAATGACACATGGGATTTAGTTCAACTACCTCCTAGTAAGGAAATTATTAGTACAAGGTGGGTGTACAAAGCTAAGTATAAATCTGATGGAAGCATTGATAAGCATAAGGCTAGATTAGTAGCAAAATGGTACACTCTACAAGGAGGTAATGGTTATACTAAAACATTTGCACTTGTAGCACAAATGGATAGTATCAAATTGGTTTTGGCTTTGGCAACTCAATAGAGTTGGATAGTTTATCAAATGGATGTAAAGAGTTCTTTTTGAATGGATATATTGATGAGGAAGTGTATGTTTCACAACCTAAAGGTTTTTAAATATCATCTAAGGCATATTATGTTTGCAAATTAAAGAAGGCCTTGTATGGTCTTAAGCAAGCACCAAGAGCATGGTATTCAAGGAAGATTCATATCTACAACAAAAAGGTTTTCTAAGAAGTCAGTCAGATCCAAATATTTATATTAGGAGCTCAGATAAGGATATTTTTGTCTTAGTTCTCTATGTTGATGATCTTATCTATACTAGAAACAATTCAGCTTTAATTGTAGAGTTTAGAGAAGCCATGATTGTTGAATTTGAAATGAAAAATTTGGGAAAAATGCTCCACTTTCTTGGTATAGAAGTATGGAAAAATAAAGATGAAATATTCATGTCTCAAAGAAAATATGCATCAGATATCCTACACAAGTTTTAGATGAAGAATTACAAACTAGTTGCAACACCTATTGAAGTTGGACTTTAGTTGTCTAGCTTAGATGCGTCATATCTAATTGACCCCACTCTATTCAGACAATTGATTGGAAGTTTGATCTACTTAACTACTACTCGACCAAATATCACATATGTAGTGAGCTTGGTATCTAGTTTCATGTCAAAGCCTAAGCAAACACATTGGAGTGCAACTAAGAGGATTCTTAGATATGTCAAAGGGACATTGATTTATGGTCTCAAATTTAAACATTTAGAGGATAGCAAGTTGGTTGGTTATATAGATTCAGATTGGGAAAGCTCCACAAATGACCTAAAGTCTACTTATGGTTATGCTTTTAGTCTTGGTTCAACAATATTTTCTTGGAAGTCCAAGAGACAACCAATTGTCTCAATTTCTATAGTACAGGTCGAGTATAAAACTGTAACATCAGTAGCTTGCCAAACTGTGTGGTTGAGAAGAATACTAGAGGATTTACCCCAAATACAAAATGGACCTTCATTGTTGTATTGTGAGAAAAAGAGTGCTATACAAATGACAAAGAATATAATATTTCATAGTAGGGCCAAACATATTGAGATTCAATGTCATTATATTAGAGAATTGGTTCAACAGGGATTGATTGAGATTGTGTACTATAGTACAAAAGATCATATAGAAGATATTTTCACGAAGTCTCTAGCTCGTGAATGGTTCTAGAAACTTAGAGATCTACTTCAAGTTCCTCCCAATGGTCATTATGGGGGAGAATGACAATAATAATTCCCATTGGAGCAACCTTTCTTGACTTTAGTGTCTATCATAAATAATGTTGTTGTGCAAAGTAAATATTGTAGTTGAGTTATTGGCGAATATGGTTGTGTGCCATAATGTAGCCTCTTTTTTGGATCTCTATGTAAAGATGCCCGACCTCTTATTTCATTAAGGAAATTTGGTGCTTTTGTGTAATTGCTTGTGTTGTGATCAGTAGATCACCATTGTTGTATTATTTTTCCTTCAATTGTGACTATTAAAGAATGAATGTAAAATGTGGAGGAAACCTCAATTTCAACAAAAAAAGCCACAAATATATAATGTGATAATGAGGTTACTATTTGTATAAATTGTTGCATTGCACAGTGCATAAAAATTATCATATATGGATATTTTATCAAATTTTGAGCCTCCTGTTTATATTATGTTATATTATCAAGCATTAAAATTTAAAGAGTATGATGAATGTAGGAAAATTCATTTGTATATAGTTGGATCTATGAATGACAGATGCTAGAATGGTTTTGAAAGATGAAAGTATATAGAAATTTATAGCTATAATTAATAAATGGATGTTTAGTTCATTTAAGTTTTAACAATATATAAATCTTCAGTTATGTTACCAAAAGCCTGAAAATGAAAATATTAGGAAATCAATAGAGTTCAAGTCAAAAGAACAAAGAACACCATTCTAGCTTAAGGAATAAGACAAGTTAAGAGGAAGCTATTGGAGGTTATTAAGTGCTTTGCAGAGAACACCATTCTAGCTTAAGGAAGAAGACAAGTTTAGAGGAAGCTATCTAAGGTTATTCAGTACTTTACAAAGAAATTCAATATTGCAGTTTGCACTACCTATCATACAACAACCAAGAACAATGGCTTTGAAAACATTCACATCTAACATGAACCTATATTATATGATGGGTCTACAAATGGTAAGATGCATGACCAAACTTGCATAAAAAATTGGGAAGCTTTGCTAATCATTAATCATAAATTTATATGCAAAAGTTTAGAGAAATGGTTGATGATGGCATTAGAACTAAGAATAGTAAGAAGAAAAATAAAAAGGTTAACGTACACTACTTTAGAATCTTAGATAAATTAAATTAATTTTGTAGATGGGTATATGGCTATAAGCATGTTGATATAAGCATTATCTAAATCCTTGATTCTTATATATGGCTATAAGCATGTTGAAATTTCAGGAATTATTTTTCGACGCAATATATAAGAATCAAGGATTTAGAGAATGTTCAACGGTATTGAAAGTAAATGAAGATATGATCCATATATTTGAAAGATTTAAAACTAATGCCCTAACACCATAATGATAAAATTAGAAAATAAAAATAACAAATTTTATCATTGAGCAAATAGAAAAGATGGAAATAATTTATGTATATTCAAATGTGTAAAAGGAAACTATTACAACGCATTTATAAAGAAGTAACTAAAACATGTAAAATTTATGCAAGCTACTTGCATGGTGCAAGTAAACTAAACATAGTTAATTGTAGTAATCCTAAACAAGATACTCTAGAAAGGTTCAGTGATCATGTGATATCAACATGTAATGATCATGCTGAATATAAACTAATAATATAACTAGACTTCTATCACTAAAGACACTGCATGCTGTGGTTTATTAACTAAAAATAAAATTGAAGAAAAATGTGATGGAACTGGAGATGGCTGAAGCACCATCTTGTGAATGCATTGCAAAAAGTATTTCTTCAATCTCCCCCTACATGAACAATGGGGATGAGCCCCAATTGATTCCTCAAAACAATGAAACTGGCTATAGGTAGTGTTTTGGTAAAAATATCAGTTGATTGCTAAGCTATAGGGAAAAACTATAATTCCACTGTCACATCTTGAACTAAATCTTAGATTAAGTGATGTTGAATCTCAATGTGCTTCGATCTAGCATGAAACACTGGATTTTTGGTCACTGCTATGGTATTGTTGTTATCATAGTAAATAGTGGTTGGATGTTCCTAAACTAATTGCAAATCTTCCAAAATCCTTTAAATCCATATGACTTAACAACTGGCTGTTGCTGCTGCAATATACTATACTTTTGTGGAAGAGAGAGCCATAGTTGCCTACTTTTTACTACTCCATGAGACAAATCCATAGCAAATGAGAAAATATAACCAGATGTTGATTTTCTATCATCCATTGAACCAACCCAATCCGAATCTGTGTAACAAACTAGCTCAAACTTATGTGTGGGATAATATTGGATGCCAAAATTGTGTGTACCACTCACATACCTTAAGATTCTTTTTGTGGCATGCCAATGAGACTCATGTGGATCTTGTATGAATTGAGAGATGAGGCTCATAGTATACATAATATCAAGTCTTGTTGTAGTGAGGTACATGAGGCTCCCAACCAAAATTTTGTATAAAGTAGCATTCACTTTGGAACTTGCATCTTCCTTGGTTAATTTTTCACCAAGGGCTATAGAAGTTACAATGGCAATGCATGACATCATTCTAAACCACTTCAATAAATCAGCCACATACTTGGTTTGAGAAATAGATATACCTTCATATTGTTGTTGCACCTCCACTCCAAGAAAATAATGCACGAGTCCTAGATGTGACATCTCAAATTCTTGTTTCATTTTTGCTTGAAATTTCTCCATGAGAGATGGGCTATTACCTGTATAAATGAGATCATCAACATAAAGGAAAACAATGAGAATATCATTACTAATACATTGGATACATAGGCTTGGCTCGAAGGGACTTCGAATGAATCCCTTCTTCAAGAAATAACTGTCAATCCTTGCATACTAGGCATGAGGTGCTTGCTTCAACCTATAGAGATCTTTTTTTAAATTGTAAACCAAATGTTGTTTCCCTTGAATTTCTTAACCAATATGTTGTTCCACATAGACATCCTCATCAATATAACCATTTAGGAAGGTTGATTTTACATTCATCTGATAGATTGGCCACTTGTGTTGTGCACTAGTAGCCAATTTAAGCCTTATTGTATCAAATATTGCAATTGAATAATCTACTCTAGGAATTTGTGCAAAACCCTTGGCAACTAATCTTGCCTTGTGTCTATTCATGAAACCATAAAAATGATATTTCACCTTATAGATCCATTTGACACCAATCACCTATTTTTCTTTAGGAAGTTGCACTAATTTCCATGTATTGTTTTTATCAATTACACGCATCTATTCATTCATAGCATCAATCCATACTTGTTCTTTCATGAATTCTTCATACATAGAAGGTTCAATTTGAATGGTACCAAATAAAGTAAAATTGGAAATTGGATTCACATTAGAACTCCTTTGATAAATTTCATTTAAACTTTGTACCTTTCGTGAGGAACTTGGACTTGATTGTGGACTGGAACTGTCACTTGAAGAGGAACTTGGAGAACTTGGTGAGATTGGGCTTGAACTTCCACTTGAGCTTGTGAGGAGAGGAAGAACTTGATCATCTTTAATACCCATGATTATTGGTGTATTTTTTTGAACTTCTTTTTTCATTGCCATACTTCCCCTTCATCAAAAATCACATCTTGACTAATAATCCAATTCTTTGTGTTAGGGCTATAGAATTTATACCCTTTTGTGGAATCAGAATAGCCCATAAATATACAAAGTTACAATTTTGCATCCAACTTCTTCTACTTCTGAACTGGAACATGAACATATGCGGGTCAACCAAATACACAAAAGTGAGCTGCTGATGGCTTGTGTCCTCTCTAGGCTTCCTTTGGAGTGATATTCTGAAGCAATTTTGTTGGGCTTCGATTCAAAATATAAATCATGGTTGCTACTACAAATCCCCAATAGCAATTAGGAAGGTTTTTGGATTGCATCATGCTTCGTGCCATCTCCATAATGGTATGGTTCTTCCTTTCTATAATACAATTTTGTTGGGGATTATAAGTTGCCATGAATTGTCTCTGGATACCATGTGTGTTACAAAAATTAGCAAACTCTTTAGAAGTGAATTCTCCCCCTCTATTTGTTCTGAGTATTTTTAGACAATATTCACTTTGTTTTTTTTCCACAGCCTTAAAGTGATTGAAGCATTCAAATGCCTCATATTTCTACTTATGAAAATAAACCCATGTGTGGCATGAGAAATCATCAATAAATGTCAAAAAGTAAATATTCTTACCCAATGATTCATCTTTCATGTCACCACAAATGTTAACTACTATGCACAAGCTCTAGAGGAAATTTTTCCCTCCATGATTTGTTCATCGAAAAATTGTCTTGATGTTTCTTGCCAAGTTCATGCCTTGAACAAACTTCTTCTTTTTCCTGAATTGGAAGAAGTCCTCTCACCATGTCTTTCTTATGAAGTAAACTCAATCCTTGAAAATTCAAATGGCCATACCATTGATTCCATAACCACAAATCATTTATGGTTGCCTTGAGGGAATGCATCTTAGTGGATGCCAATGTGAGGAAATAACTTATTCTCTATCATACAAGCCTTTGCTACAAGATGATGGTTAGCCAATTTATCAAATACTTTGTAGCAATTATCTTCAAACACAACTTTATAATTTTTTGCTACAAGCTGCCCAATACTTAATAGATTACGTTGTAACTTGGGCACATGCAAAATGTCATGAATAAATGTAGTGTCTCCTTCCTTAGTTTTCACTACAAGGGTACCTTTTCCCATTACTTCAACCTCTTTATCATCACCAAATTTTACTTGACTCCTTAGAGATTCATCTAATTTGATAAAAAGATCAGATTTACCTATCATGTGATTTGAGCAACTGCTATCCAAAAACCAAACATCTTTCTGAGGTTCTTTTTCCAAATTGCAAGTGAAGAATGTAGAGTGTTTTGCTTCTTCAAAATACTCTTTAGTATAGTTGGCTCTTGACTTATTCAAGTTAGATTTTTTCTTTCTACATTTAGATTCATAGTGGTCCCATTCATTTCACGATATCAACACTAGATGTGTCTATAATCCACAAAAATTCTTCCTCTTACTCTTTCAATGTCATGTCATCTAGATGTAGAAGACTCCCTTTGAGATTTGTTTGATTTAGAAGGGGTTGTAGATTTTTCTTCAATTCTTACAATAGACTGGAAGGCTTGAACTAGGTTCTTTGTAGAACATTGCATACACTCTTCATGAGATTACAAAGAACCTATCAACTCTATAACTTTGAATGAGGTTAGATTCTTGCTTTCTTCAATGGCAATCAACACTGGATCAAACTTTGGAGGAAGGGATCTCAAAATTTTTTCTACAATTTTTTTCTCTATATAACACTTTCCCCTTGAGTGTTAAGATAATTCACAATGCTTTGAGCTCATGTAATAAAATCTTGAATAGACTCAACTTCCATCCTCAAATTTTCAAAATCTCTAAGAAAGGTTTGAAGTCTTACCAATCTTATTTTATCAAATCATTGGTATATATTTTGTAGGGCCTCCCATTCATCCTTTGAATTTTCATACCATCTATATGGGAAAAAATTGAAATATCCAATGCAGATTGGATGGAAAATAGAGCTCAATTGTCCTTTTTTTCCTCTTTCAACTGAGTTCATTGATTTACAGTTAAAGCACTTAACACATTTAGATCTGCAGGTTTTGTGTATCCTCCTTCTACTAATTCCCATAGATCTTGGGATAATAGTTGGTTCTTAATCTTTATACTCCAATGGTCATAGTTGTCTCTAATAAATAGCATAAGTTGAAATGGAAAATTACCAGAATTTTCCATTCTAATATTTCTTGGAGAGAACCATTAACCTGTAGCTACTCGTAAAAAAAAAAAAAAAATTGCAACCTACTCTGATACCAATTGAAAGATTTAAAACTAATGCTCTAACACCATAATGATCAACTCAAAAAACAAAAATAACAAAACTACTTAGAGTGAATAGAAAAGCTGAAAATAATTTCTGTATATTCAACTATGTAAAAGTAAACTATTGTAATGTGTATATAAAGAAGTAACTAAAACATGTAAAACTCATGCAAGCTGCTTGCATGGTACGAGTAAACTAAACATAGTTAATTGTAGTAATCCTAAACAAAAAACTCTAGAAAGGTTCAGTGATCATGCTGAATATAAACTAAAAATATAAGTAGACTTTATCGCTAAAGACACTGCATGCTACAATTTATTAACTGAAAAGAAAATTGAAGAAAACTGTAGTGGAACTAGAGATGACTGAAGTGAATGCATGACATAAATCATGTCTTCAATATTGCCTTGGCCTACTAAGGAGTCTCAATGTTTATTGATATAATATTGGGCTTTCATCCTTGAGATTTATTTTTATCTATAGTGGATAGACCATCAATCTATAGAGTAGATCAGCCTCAATCTTTTTTTAGTGTAAACAATAGTAGATCGCCTGATAACAGTGTTTAATATTAGAATAAAGGAAATCTTCCCTTACAATGAATAAGCCCACATCTCAGAGAGCTAAGGACTGAAGTATTAGGTCATAAGGATATAAATAGGAGAATGAAGATCCTAATGTAGAGAAGATCTTGAATGAAACCAACCCTCCATTAAAATCTAATTGTGTTCTACATAAAACAAGACCTTTCAACAATTCAAGACTGGAGGATTTTTTACCTCTTACAAAACCCTTTTAAACAAAATAAAGTTGTTTCCATATACAAAGTTTTTTTCCCCTTTCACGGTACTCTTGGATTTTCTTTTGTTTTAGACTTTTAGTACTCCTTGTAGGATCATTTTTTTCGCATGTTGCTTCCTCCATGCAATTTTCCCATAATTTTTTTTGAGTTTAACATTTTATCAAATTATGTCCTAAATACAGATGATACAATCCAAAACTCGAAATGCATATTCCAAATGAAGGGGCTAAGAACGAAGAAATAATCAAGAGTCATTCCCAAGTACAAAATACCCTAATTACCCTCAATTGATTCAAGGTTTAAAGCATCTTTAAAACATTAATAAAGCACCCAGATATTGGAAAATAAAAAAAATAGAGAAGTAAAAAAAATTGGACACAATTGGTGATGCGAATTTCCTCTAAACAAAATATAGGAAATAAGAGAGTTTGACATCTAAATTCAATTGGACTACTTTTAGGGAGGAGGTCTATTCCAAGTATGGGTGGGTATTTATTTGTGGGTTTGAGAAAATGGTAAATCTTGAATAATCATATTATAGAAAATTTTGTATATGAATATGAATGATCATTATCAGGAATGCAAAAGATAGCTTGCGAAGATTTATCTATCAGTAAGCACACATTAAACTGCCTCTTTTCCTCTCAAAATAAACAATCTTTTTCACGTCTATGCTACATTATATTCACGTATTTGATTCAGCTGAAAAAATGAACCCTCTTAATACAAAAAACCTAACAAAATTCACCCAAGATTTACCATACTAAGGAAGAGAAACAATTAAATTTCAATATAATTACTGCCAATTACATTGATGTAAAATAAAAAAATAAAAAGAAGGGTAGCTCAGGAAGTACTCTCTATGAGCCAGTAGGCATTTATTCCTCTATCATAAGAATATGATAGGACAATAAAACATAGAACAGTCTCTGCTTCTGCTGTGTGAGGTCATGCCATCCAAAAAAGTTAAAGAAGGCAAACTCTAATTCCAGTGGGGAGGTCAGCGTTGCATACGCGTCCAGCTCCTCAATGCCCAATTTGAAGTGGAATCTGGCATGCTTGAGGCGGGGGCAGGCCTGCAGAAAGGCTGTGTGGACACGTGGCGGGTTGAATAGGGAATAGTGCCAATAATATTCCAGCCTGGGGCAGTTTCTACCCACAATGTCTAACGTCACCAAGGCCTTGTGCTCTCCGGCCGGGCTTAACCAGCACACTCTAAGCATTGACTGCTTAGGTGGCACTGGTGGGCCCGCTTAGTCTGTTCCATTCACGTACCAATTTCTATTCCACTAAACACTCTCCGTTATAGTTTAAACACTCACCATTACAGTCAGCGGTCAGCAGTTCCCGCGCGTGGAGAAAATCAAACTCAAAACTCAAACATTGTTCCCGCGCAGCTGCAGAAGTTTGGTGGATGCCATAAAGTGTCCTCAGGAGGTTGTCAGACTGTTTCACCGTATGCAACAAACAGGTCTCCTACCTGATCAGTACACATTTTCCAGCATATTCTAACCTATGCCAAAACGGGAGCATTGGAACAGGTCTGGTCGACATGCTTTCAAAATGTGGAATAAAGGATGGAGATCCATCAACGCATAAAGGATGGAGGAATTTTGTTGGATGTTATAGTTGCTACTGCTCTGGTAGACGTGCATGCAAAAAGTGAAAGCATAGACAAGGCGCTCCACGTGAACAGTTCGATAGCTCGTGATAGTTAAAAGACAAATCCTAAGAAGAAATGGTTGTGGGTGCTCATTGAACATTCAATGTATATGATCTATGGTTCTAATTATTTGATGAACCAATCCTACATGATGATAATTCCTAGGTAATCAATTAGTTATTTAATTTAAAAGTACTTCAAATTTGGTCTTAGTTCTCCAAAATGAATTTAGTAAGGATTATATAGGCCAACAAACTTTAAAGTATTTGTAGGCTCAATCAAATATTTGATTTATTGCCAATGGAAGGCCAATATCTTAACACACGGGATTTGTAGGTAAATTTGACTACTTAGAGTTGACTGTCTAATGAGGTAGGGAAAATGATAATGCAATATCTAACCTTAAGGATGCAAGTGGTCATGCCACCATTAAGGCTTTAGTACTCTTGAGTTGAAAAACGTAATCGTTGTAGGTGATCTAGCCAACATAAGTAAAGATGGAACTCCCATATCAAATTCAAATATGATCTTCCTACACCACCATAATAATGAAATATAGTACCATGCACCTATTTCCAAAAGAGAATCAAGTGCCATGAGGAGTGACCAAGATGGTGATAGGTGGCATGTTGGTATGAAGATTTTTTTTGTCATTGGAATTGATGCTCATTTGGTGTAAGCCATGATGTTGACCATGACATTCCTTCTTTTTTCTAAACTTTTTTCTTCTAATCTAGCCATAAATGTATTGAGATTTGCTGTGAGAAGAATGATGTGTGAAACCATGATATTTTACAGTTTTGAGCCTAAGAGATCCTATATTTATTTTTCTCTTGAGCCTTTGATAATGATAAAATTTTACAATTTTTTTTCCTTTCACATCATTATTAAGTGTGTTCCTTTTGGAAATTAAGTTATTCTTGTTATTTATATTCCTTCTTTCATTTGGTTATCTCCTCCCCTATGGTCTTTTTTACTATATTCATGATAGAGTGAATCCATGCAATATAGGAAGGTATCCTCAAAAAGTGCATTAAGAAGAGTGGATGGGGTCACTATAATAGCAAGAACACTAGAAGGTGGGATAGATATTGAAGTGTCAAAGGATAAAATTATTCTATTAGAAGAGGAGGTAGAATGCCTCAAATCATGTTAAGGTCATCTAGGGGAAAACTAGATCTTGTGAGGAGATCAAAGTAGTAGGGGATAGTAATGGGATAAATGATTTAGATATGATTAGGGTTGGTATTATGGTGGGAATAGTATGTTCTGACTACAATGGGTGAAAAAATGGTAGAAGTATCAAGTATAGGAGGAATGGCAAAAAAGGATTAGAAATGATAGGGGTAATGGAAGGGGAAAAAGAAGTATGGGTAAGTAATAAAGGTGAGAGAGTAGAGGGAGCTAGGATAATGGGATGATATTAGGATTACAAGGAAGTTGAACATGAATGGGATGACACTCTATGTTTGGGTCCATGTTAGGCATGGAGTAGGGAATATCATTAAGTCAAGGGAGTAGAAGTATGCTATCAGATAGAAGGAATGAAGGGTGGAGGAAGGGGAAATAATGGACTAGGAAAGGCTACAAAAAATGTAGATATTCTAGGTAGAGAATTATCAAGAGTCAATGTGTGAGCTCATTAGGAAATTCTAGGATCAATGGATGAGTGTTGATTTATCATGCATTGACTAGCTAATTATTTAAAATACAGTCTTTAATTGCTTTATAATCCACATACTTGATGCCAAAAATTTTAAACATCATGAATTTTTTAGCCATGCATCTTGTTAGGAAGTCCTCTCTATAAGATAGTTGAGTGGATCGATTTGGTAAATAAGTTGAATGTGGTGGTTAAGGATGTAATGCTAGTGCTTTTGTGAGGTGAAGACAATGTCCAAATATGATTTTTCATAGTCATGTAGTGGAGTTCATTTATGACCAATATTTTATTATTATATTAAAGACTACTCATTTATGGCCCTATTCATCATGATGTGGTAGAAGTGATCCCAAGGTGACTAGTGTAGTGGAATTATAAAATAATGATTTGACCTATTCCCAATGGGTTCCACAAATAGAGGTGACATAGAAAGGTATTCTTTGATTTGACCAAAGGCCTTCTAACAAGATTCATCCCAATGAAAGCTAGTACTTTTCTTGAGGGGATAGGACAATGGATAACATTTATTGGCTAGTTATGCAATGAACCTATGGATAGCCTAAATATTTCCTTGGAGGCTATGGAGTTCTTAATATTTCTTAGTGGAGATATTCAATGATCATTACAACTTTAGTAAGATCCATCTCTATGTTATTCCTAGAGGCAATGAAGCCCCATATCTTGCCTAAAGTGGTCCCAAAGACTCATTTCTTTGAGTTGATACATACCTTGTATTCTTGTATCCATCAAAAGATTTTGTGGAGGAGATGTAGGTGTTCACCCCTTCATTCTTATTTACTCAAGATGACATCTACATAATATTACATGAAATCTTCATGGAATATTACTATCATAATTCTTTGATAGGTATCCCCAACATTTTCAACCCAAATGACATGAACTAATAGAAAAATGCACCCCAAGGAGTACTCAAATTTATTTTATGCTAATCTTCAAAAGCAATCTATATCTAGTTGTAACCAACAAAGACATTTGTGGCTATCAAAAGACACCATTGATTGGACTTTTTGTGACTAAAGTTGAGGAGTTTATCATGGCTGTTAAATTAGGTTATGATAATTATAAAATCTATGATAAATAACTTACTGATCAAATCCTCCCTAAAGGGTATGATCTCATCATTTGTATAACTTAATATACCAAGTAAACTCAAAGTAAAAAGAAAAGACGTATATTATTATGATTTTAATTTTTTATCATTTTTCAAATTAGGTTATGATAGTAATAAAATCTACGATAAATAACTTACTTGATCAAAGCCTCCCTAAAGGGCATGACCTCATCAATTGTTCCATAGTTATAAACAAATATCATAAACAACAATAATGAATGTACCAAATTTTACACAATGAGATCTTGTTGCTATAAAGTTAGACTCATATAATCCATATGTATAAAAAAAATATATTCCACATCAATTCCTAGAGAAACTTAGTTTCTACACAATCACCTCATCCCACCATCTAAACATTTGTATAACTACAAATATATAACTCAATTTAAAGGATTAAAAACCATATTTTTTCAATAAATGTAAACTTGAATCACTTGTTTGAGGCTAAATTGATGAGCATGTATGTCATGAAAGATCTATATTGAATGCTTTTATTGTACTTTTGATTCTATTCCTTTTCAGTCTTCGAGAAAATATTGTTGAGTTAATTCTTACACAAAATTAATTACAAATTTGATATTAACTATATCACGAAGAAATTAGATATAGTTGTATTACTTGACCAATTGTTTGAGTTCATTTTTGCTAGTGAGACTATACGATATTGAAATCCACTATTGTTAGTTATAAAATATTTTTGCTCCATTCAATTGGCACTCTAGAAAAAAGAGAATTATCAAAACAATTAAGATTTGATGCTTTAATTAAATTGTCTTTCTATTTCAAACAAGGTTGTTAGGGCTTATAGATTCCCTCCAACAACATCCAAGCAAATTTGTGTCTTATCTAAATATTTGGATAGAGTTACATTCCTCCCATCTAGCTACTCTACATACCATTTTTCAACATTTGGTATCAAAGTTGAGGTTGGGTAGAGTTTGTGATGCCTCTCTCTTAAAATTTTGAAGGATTTTTGGCTGTAGTGTGAGCTTTTACTATTGTGTTATTGCTTATTTTAGAAAATAAGTTTGTTACAATGAGTTTTGAATCTCGTTTAGATATTGAAAGATTCAATGGATCTAATTATGATCTACGTGGAAACTAAAAATGGAGAATCTCCTTGAAGAGAGATATAAGTGGTTAGTTGTTGGTAATGAGACAAAGTCACCTACAACGATGTCAGATGAGGATTGGGCTAAGCTTGATAAGAAGGCAAGAGGGACCATAATATTATGTCTTGTTGATGTTGTTCTCTTGAATGTTTCAGAAGAAACTACTACATATAAGTTGTGGAAGAGAATAGGTGATATTTATCAAACTAAAAGTCTTACTAATAAGTTGTATCTAAAAAGATAGTTGTATTCTTTAAAGATGAAAGATGGTGATTCTATTGCAAAAATATTTGAATGCTTTTAATTTGATTCTAAGTCAATTAGCATCTACATATGTAAAGCTAAAAGATGAAGATAAATGCATATTGTTACTTTGTTCTTTACTGGAATCTTGGGAAAATCTAATTGTTGCTATTAGTGGTAGTGGTGCAGATCCAAAGATGGACAATATAATTCCTACTCTCCTATCAAAGGAGATGAGGAGGAAGTCTAAAACAGAAATCCAAGATGCCTTGTTTGTAAGAGGTAGGCCTAAGAAAAAGGAACCTAAGGGATACACAGAAGGAAAGGGTAAGTCAGAAGGACAAAGTATGGTAAAGCCTTGGAATTGTGGTAAACCGGGACATGTGAAAAAGGATTGTAAGAACAAGAAATTTAAGAGTTATGATTCCTCTACAGAGGAATCCTTGGATGATGCTAATCATGCTTTGATCATTTTATGTAAAAATGTTAGTGATGACTCTTTGCTTGATGTTAAAGAGTGATATTCATGAGGAGGATGGTAGTCACGATGCCATGTGTAGCTCATACCACGATTCAATGGGAGTTCTTGGCACTGATGTGGATGCATCATTAGGAAGGTTATCTTCATGTGATTGGGGATATGGTTTTTTCCTAGTTTAGAGTGGTTGCTATTATGTCATCGTTTACTCTTGATATGCATTTAGAGTTTGGAAAGTTTTCTCTTGAGACTAGGATGTATATATGTTATGGCGTATGTGATCTCCTAGTAGAAGATGGTTAGATCATGCTGTCATTTTTATGTTCCTAATTCATGATTGGAGCTTTGACATTGATCTTGTGTAATTCTCTTAAGTATTGGGTACAATAATCATTTTCTTGATTACTTCATGATAGTGCTATGTTGCATTTGGAGTTTGACATGGATTGGTTGGTTACAAGGCCTCATGGATACTTGGAGAAATAGGTGAGGCTTGAGTTCTCTTATGGTAAGAGATATATGTTGGAATGGTTACTTGTAAGAAAATATTTTTCAACAGTCAAGACCAAGAAGCCTACACCTTGGTTGGACATGAGTTCAACACTCTTGGAGGTTTCACATGCCTCCAAAGAGGTAGTTTGGATACAAAGACTTGGTAAAGGTATTGGTTTTAATTGCAAGTAAGTTAAACTTAAACATGTGATAGTTAGAGTGCTAATGTGTTTAGCTAAAATTCCTATGTATCATGCTCATACTAAGCATGTTGATGTTCAGTATCACTTTGTGCGAGAAATGGTTGAGATTGGGAAGGTATTAATTGAGAAATTTGACACTTTAATTAATGCTATAGATTATCTTATGAAACCACTTCTTACAAATAAGTTCTCTTGGTTTTAATCATTTGTTTGGAGCTTCATGATTATGCATGTTGCATTTGAAGTTGGAATGGATTGATTAGTTGGTGCAGGAAGGCCATTGGCCTTGAGTCCTATACTTGATTTATAATAATGATATTCCAAATAGCTAGGGATTTTTGTTTGCATGCATGGAGTTCAGTTCAGTTCAATTCAAATCAATTTAGTTCAGTTTAGTATCAGTTTAGTTCAACTCAGTTTAGTTCAGTTATGGTTCAGTTATCTTCAATTGCATGTAGTTAGTTTTAGTTGAATGCTAGTTGACTTTAGTTGACTTCGAATGCATGACTAATGACTTGATTTGCATGATAGATAATAGGTGATACACATTTAGTTAAGTGGGGATGATCAATCATGCATGGTATTTACATGAATGGTGGAGAGATATGTTTCAGTTAACAAAGATTGAATTGGACCCACCTTGGGCACCCGAGTTGGAATCTTGGAGTTGACACTTTTGCATGTTAAGATATTTTATAAGGCTCAGTTAAGTGGGCCCATTCTTGGGTGCCAACTTTGAGGTTAAGCTTAGAAGATATCTTCTAAATCAAGGTTTAGTTATGACTTCAGTTTGGGATGCCTGAATGGATGAAGGAGTTGATTTGACATTTTTCTTCATGGTAGAACTCTACTTGCTAGGAATAGGTGTGGGTTTTATGAGATAAGAATTGTACTTTGTAATTGAAAACTCTTTGGAGTTTACAAGGATCATTATTGTCTATATATTGTAGCAAGTTGAAGAGAGTTAATCAAATTTTACTGCAGATTGTGAAGAAGAATTGTTGAAGGAAAAAGAAGCATCTCAAGCAAGGATTGAAATTATTGTAATTTTATTCTAAGATTAAATAATACATTGATTCTTGGTGGAGTTTTCTCCCGAAAGGGTTTCTCCATGGTATATGTTGTCTCACTTCTATCTTCTAGTCTTATTCTTCTACACTCTTCTGCTTACATCTTCCAAGTAAGGCGTAAGCCCAACCTCCATCTCATGAAGACCGAAACTCATCCTTACCAACTTCCATCCTTTTTGGTGTCGTGTTTCGTAGTTCCTCCATACATCATACATCTTTAGTAGTTAAGTCAAGGTGTAAGTCTTAACACCAAAGCCTGATGTCAAAATGTTCATGACATCGAGTACACCTCAAGCCTGAAGTTTGAAACTCAAACTTCTCCAGTCCTTCATACTTAGCAAACTTAAGTCAAAAAGCCCTCATTGAAAAGAAACAACACAAATCTTTTTTGGTTGATGCAAGATTTCTCTTACAACCTGGATGCTCCTACATCATGTTGTTGCAAGAATAACATATATTTAATTAGCAAACATAATATATCAATGTAGGAGGAGAGGGAGATAATAAATTGAAAGGGGAATAGGAATACTTGTATAAATAATTCAAAATTATTTTTATTTCTTCTTCAAAATTGTTATCAATTCCAAACCCATGTCAAATATAATACTCTTACATGTTTAATGTAATTGTAGAGGCTCATATACTCTATGGGAACCATGACCCATGGTCCCTAATGATTGTAACAATGTTACTTATGAATGAGATAAAAGTAAAGTATTAATTAACCAATTTGACTATTAAATCTAACAATTATTCCAGCATTGTAGAAGATTCTAGATAATAAAAATAAAATTATATCCAACATAAACTTGAGTATCTACTCATATCCATTGAAATAACACACCTTTTTTATTGTATTTTTTAGGGCTCACATCTAATAGTCATAATATGAGGGCCTAAAAATTTTATAATCAACTTTGGCTATTAAGACATTTGTTTGTTTATTCATTTAAAGTTTCCTTTCAAATACCATAGATAAATTTCATGATATTTGATCTCATTAGTATCTCATAAATACTTAAGGAAATTTATCACCCCTTTCTTTCCTCATCCAACATTAGATTTTAAAAGAAACACTCATCATATATCATTATTCCACTTCCATGATGTCCATACTCACTTGGTCTAAACTTTAGTGATGAGCCCTTACATATTCCTAGTTGCATGGGGTTGATGTGTCTCTATCTAAAATAAAAGTAAAAATTTCCATAGTTAAATTATGTAAGTTGAAATATATTGTTCTCATCCATAAAACCAAAATAAAATAAAATAAAATAAGTCCATCAAAAAATAATATTCACTTTACTTGATTGATATTTTCCGCTCCTTTTCCCTTTCTACCAATTTTTTCCCTATAGGTCACTCTATGCTTAAACTCTTGATCTAGAGTGTCTCCTATCCCTTTCTACTAGTCTACATGGCCCAAGATTGGATCACTACCTTGGAATGTCCCTTCATTCCTCCATTTATCTAATTTCATATATACCTATTTTTTCCACCACTCTCAAAATCCCAAACTAAATAATGACTAATTTCTTGAAATATTTATGTTAAGGCATCCCCTCCTTCTTGTCCTTCCACATCACAATTTGACTTACTATATTGAGTATATTCCTTTAAACTTGTCTTATCTTTCCTTTTTTTTTTTCAATTACATTATACTGTACACATTGAATATGATTGAAACAAGGTTCCTTATTTTCTTGGTGCAAAAACTTAGAACTAGATTGTGAAACCATTTATATAGTGTGGTGTTATCATATAAATTCACCTAGTGAACCCCTATTCAAATCCAATATTCCTATTACATGAATAAAATTAAGATGTGCTTGTTTAACATTTTGAAATGTATAAATGATTATTTATTAATGTTTCTTTTAATTATAAATGTAGATGTTTCACATTACATTTTAGTGGACCAAATACTTGAGTATGACTTTTTATTAGAATATTTTTTACAAAATATTCAACCCTCAGTAGAAAACACCCCACTTAAAGAGCAAGTAGGTGCACCAATCACTATATATGGTTTATGCTTAGTATTTAGACCTCTTTCAATTTTTCTAATCCACATGGATTATCAACAAATAAATGACTATACATACCCATTAGGTTTTTAGGATTTTATACACTAGCCAAATAAGCCAAATAAGCCAAATAAGCCAAATAAGCCAACAAATGTTGACCAAAAAAACTACACATGCTAATCTCAAGAAAAAAGAACCAACTCCTATCTTGAAAGGAAAAAACACTTACCCAAAGTCTTAGGCTTAAAATGTTAAATTTATGCAAGGTGTTGGATCTAAAAAATTTAGCTTGTCAACACCCTAAAAATAAGCTCAACTCTTAAAGATAGGGAATGCCAAATTAGGTCATTGAGCTAGCACTTATCATCAAGCAATTATAGTGAAGAATTAATTTAGGAGGAAGAGTAACTCCATCTTTAGGCTCTACTAGTCAAAAGGGGTGTTCCTAAGGTTAGTGTTTGCTATGCACCAAAGAATTTCAAATTTGTCACTAATTTTTATTGTGATAGTTGATAACTATCAAGAACACTAACCTCTTATGAGCAAATAACACTTCATACATGAGACTAAATATATGCCACTTTTTTCTCCAAAAAATTTATTCAATGATCTATGTTACCCTTCATGCATGACTATAACAAATGACCATAAAACGCACCTCACAAAGAATAACACTTGAATAGCCCTCTTAAGATTGTAATATATTTAAATAATTGGGATATGTAGAATGGGAAGAACCACTAACACTAAAGGATTAAAAATATGATGTATTTTGATAAAATTTTAATTACTTGGCCTTCTAAATTGGTCCCTAATCCAACGAGGGAAATATAGTTGAGACTAGCAAAGGAAAGAAAACTTGCATAACACTACAATACATTTAGATGTGTATTCATGTACAAACTACAAAGAAAATAAGACTTGCATATAAAAAAATGGTTACATATCCACTATAAATATAAAGAGCTCACAAATGTTGAATAAAAAGGTTGTTCAAAGGAGTCCTAGAAACACTTTATATCCTTATCCACCGAACCGGTACACATAGTAAACATACCAACAAATGTATGAGAAACATAACACTTTTCGATTTCCTAGGAACTTCTAGTTAATAATGAATATACTTATCAATACACATAATAAGTATAAATAATAAACAATCCTACAAATTATTCAAACATGTTATTGTCTTTTAAAAAAATCTAAACTTTAATGAGTTAAATACTTAGCACATGCTACAACATCTTTATATAGGAAATCAACTCAAAAGAACAACGGTATAATTACAACTATGATATTTTTAATAATGATAGAACAAGTTTGATAAATTCAATGCAATCTAAAAAAAGATGGTGCACTTCATTTTGTAGTGAGTAATATTTGTGTATGTTATCATGGTATCAAAACTGTCAAATGCAAAATATTTATTAATAATATTAAAATTATATCACTTTTTATTTGTATATCACTTTTTATATAACTAAAAAATTATATCACTTTTTATGTAATTAAAAATTTGATTATAACAAAATTATTACAGATTGTAGTTTAATGACCATTCACATCAAAATAATTTTAGGTTACGTTATACCCGTAGGCTACTCTCCACTCATCTCTCAAGATCAATTGAATTAATTAAAAATGAAGAGCAGAGACAGGAAGGCCTGGTTTCAAGTAGTATGGAGAAATGATTACATGGTACTACAAATGTTAGTCAACCTGCCTAAATATATATTTTATTTCTTAGCAAACCAAAATTCCGTGGAGCCATGTCTGCAACAATGCTCATAAATTGCCTTATTATCATGCTTGTGGGTTCATTAATTCCTCTGCTTGCAGCCCATGGAGGAGGCACTGGATCACCCACTGATCAGCATGCTCATGCCAACCCCAACATAAGATCAAAATCCTTGATTGTGGTTAAAATATACGTCATCATAGTTTTCACTGCCACCTTCGCTAGAGGGATTTCTCCCTATTTTTTCAGGTGGAATTAGATTGTTGTTTTGCTGGGTACTCAATTTGCAGGCGGGGTATTCTTGTGGACTGCTTCTTGTGAGATTCTACACAAAATGTTTACAAACTTAATGGAGAAAGAGAAACCCTTAGCATTCACGCTCACCACTTACCGTGTTGTGAAACCTAGCTGTCATTTGGGTCCACGCCAAACAAGGAAAGGGAAAGAAAATTATCAGTGTGTAGAAGCCTATTTCTTTGCAAACAATAGGTGAACGTTTAAGGAAAAAATTCTCATCATCCACCTATCAAATCTACGATCCATTTTGTAATCGTCGCTGCCCTGAGAAAACATATAATATATTTGCATCTTGTAATTACCAAATGGTCAAGGACAATCTCCTGCACAGAATAGAGACACAACATTCACCTCTTAGGTTAGTTGAACATGAAATTCCTGCAAGTAAGAGAAAAATTAAAGCAGATGAATAACTCTTGATATTTAACTGAATAAGTCTTGTATTGTACGAGAAAATCGATATCCCCCTTCTCCAGTTTATGCTCTGCTTTGATAGCAAAAGACCTGTCATTAGTAGACATCTTGACATCCTCCTTCCACAATCCAGACAAATCAAACTATTAAAGTGATGAATGAGATGCTAGCCTTATCCAACTGACTCTCCCCAGCTGTTTCACAGTAGCAACCTTTCTAAGTAGCGGCAGAAGGCAATGTGTGATCTTGCCCTGCATACTCTGTAATGAAGTCACGCAAAGTTGGCGCTAAACTCAAACGGGCAACTCGTCTCTGCAATTTCTAGGCCTTGTCGTCCAGATTGAAAATGGATTGTATAGTTGACGGTAGGTGGGATAATCTGATGGTGACTATTGGTTGGGCGGGAGAAATAATTTTGAAAAAAGTTAAACTTAATCGATACAGTGATAACGGTGAGTCCGTGACTGTCATGAGAAAACGGGAAAAGAGAAACGGAAATAAGACTCTGACTTATCTACAAAAGTCCGAGAGCTTAGAGTGTGCTGCTTAAGCCAGCCCGTGCTCTCCTCCTCTCACATACTCCAGCTGCGTGTACACTTCCAGCCGTTGTAGCTGCTGCTGAGATGAAAGAAACTTGTGGAGGAAGTAACCATGCCCAAGGATGTCCACCACGCGCGGTGTTCCCGCATAGAGGTCGATTTCCGGGTGGGTGGAAAAGGAAAAGTATCCCAGAATGGCGTTCACTGTTTCCTCATTGTATTTGTGGTGGCCGTGAACATCATAGCAGAAATTGATGCTCACGAGGCGGCTGCGTGAGAAGTGATTGATGAGGCGGTTGCAGATGGATGGCGTCACGCTTTTGAAACACGACATGTCCACCCTACGACGCTGCTCGTATAAATATTTGGCCTGGGATGCCACACCCCTGCAACACGATATCAAGTTTGCAACATCTTTCAAGGATAGCTTTTCCCCTATTTTAATTATTATCTCATTCGGGAGCTCTGCCAACTTCATACCAGTAAGCCTTGACCTTCTCCTTCCTTCTCTCAATTCGCTCATCCTGCACAAAACCTGAATAAAATCATTCATGTTGATTTCAAGCTTCAGAATCATATTATGCAATTAACGAAATTTACAATTTAAATTTGAGAGAACGCCTGCAGAGCAAGTCTTAATTCATGGGCGGACTTAAACAGCGCACATTAAGCGTCGTGTGCGCTTCTCCTTATAGAAATTTATATTATAATATTATATATATATATATATATATATATATATATATATATATATGTGCTATATATATATATATATATATATTCTTGATAGTTAGCAATTTATCACCATGACAATTCACAGGACAAAAAATTAATTGCATAAATTTTTGGTCATTAATTTTCCCTGGCGGTGAATTTTCCTGCGGTAAATTATTGACAGTGAATTTTCCATTGGTGAAGTGCTTGTGGTGAATTTTCCTAGAGCCACTACTTCAGCGTTGTTTGAGCTCAACATCCTTAGGGCTATCCCAATGACACACACCTAACAAGAATATCCCACACATGGCACTCTCAAGACCCCTGCTTTCTTCATTTACTTCATCCCCACTCAGTTTGCCATCCAAAAGAGTTGTTAAATTGTAGAACTAGATCCTATCAAACGTCATGCTACAAGACACACATAACACATCCATTACAGATTTCATCATAAACCAAAACCAGTAAAAGAAACCACCACAATTAGGATTTCAATAAGATTATATAATAAAATAAAAATACAGATTTGGATCATTTAAGAGAAACAAAGATGGTTTGGTTACACACAAAAATATGCATACAAAAAGTACCCTTAATTTAGGGCTTTTCCTATTTTTTAGAACAATTTTTTTGGAATATATATCAGTAAATAGAGTACATTTAATCCATGGAAAAAGAGAGAGTGCTTACTTGTGAGATGATTCAGTTCTTGAAATTTGACTAAGTTCAACACTTGTGACTTGCCTGATGCTTTATTTTCAAGCATGCGAAAGATCACAAATTGTAGAATAAGGATAAAATTTAGGTGAAAGGCATGAATCAATGGTATCAAACTACCAAATACATAAAACTTAAACTCTAAAGATCCTGATTCAACAATGAAGCACAAATGAACATAGAAACATAAAATAACAAAGCAATAATACAATAATTACTATGCCATGGTTGAATCACCCTTCATTGCCCTTCTCCAATTTGCTTTAGATGCTAGCTTGCCCTCAGATTTGTAGTATGCAAGAATATCAAACATAGCGTTTGTAATTAGTAATTAGTATCAAAATGAAAGGGATAGGTCTATTTTATAGAAAACCAAATTTGAATGAAGGGTCAAGATTAAATGATGGAAATCAATGGATGAGATTGCTTTGAGAAGAAAGAAAATAGGGTTAGGGCTAAAATAGGGTTTAATTAAGGATGGACGGTGGAGATTAAAAGTTAATAAAACCTTATCAAGGTTGAGATGAGAGATAAGATTTGGCACGAATAGAGAGGTAGTTGGAATAAATTAAATGGCATCAGAAAATTCACCGTCAATTAGAAAATTCATCGCCAACAAATAGCAGGAAAATTCACGCCATGACAAATTCATCGCAAGGAAAATGCACCACCACAATTCACCACCACGAAAACAAAGTCAAACTCAATATTCAGAGGATTAGATATATACTATAACTGAATTATATCCACAATTATTAGTTTTTTCCCAATCTTAGAAGCCTTTCAAATATTTCCCAATACATGCAATCCTACTTTTCAAGTTCTAAATATATAGATATATTATTAATAAATTTCTTTGATAAATTATAAATTACTAAATATAAGAAGGAAATTCTTTTCATGGTAATAAGATTGTATTTAGAGATTTTTGTTTTGGATATTTAAATATATTTTTTATTATGATTGTAGAAATATTATTATATAAACAAAAATAATAAAATAAAATGGATATATATTTATAATTTTTAACTAAAAAAGTTATATTAATAAAAATGGTTATTCTAATAAAAAAGTAAATAATAATAATAAAAAAAATGTTTGAATAAATACTAAAACAAAACAATTCTTTAAACAAATAATATAAATAAAATTAATAATTTTTTTAATGTAAAAAAACTTTTTGTGAAAAAATTTTTAAATAAATAAAATTAGTCAATATATTAAAATAATATTTTTCTTAAAAAAATATAAAATTATAATAAATAAAATATAAAAAATATATTCATGTGGTCCAATTTGTTTCTATATACTTGGAGATAAAATCGAAGGAAGGAAATATTATTATATTTATTAACAAACTAAAATTTAAGTTAAAATTAAAACTTAAAGTAAATCAGAATTCATTATAATTTATTTAGTATTTTAATTTTAAAACTAAATTAGTTAATTTTAATATATATTTTATTTTGGTAAATTAATTTGAAAAAAAAACTGACATGGCATGGAATGATTCTTAGTGGCATCATTGGCCAATTGTTGTTCAAACTCAGAGTGGTATTGTTGAATGGTTGTATCCTGCTATACTCCTACCAAAAGCTATTCCCTTTGAATAAAAAAAATTAATTTGAAAAAATAAAATAAAAATAAAAAAATAAATGATGAAGTGTTTGAATTTTTATAATTGTTTGATTCATTCCATAAAAATAATTATCTTCTTAAAATCTTTATGAATTTGTTATTTGTGTTAGAATAAATCCACACCTCAAGATATAAATAACCAAGTTCTCTAAATTATAGTGATTAAGTCATTCTACAAAGTTAACATATAGAAATATTAATAGCCATGATATTTTATTATTATTAATTTTCACTTATAATTTTCTATATATGAAAAAAATAAAAACATCCCCACCATATTTCACTCATACTATCTATCCATATGAGAGGAAGGGAAAATTACCTCATTATTCTTTTTGGCAATCATGGCTACTATTTGAGAAGCTCTATATGCAAGGAGGGTGGAAATTATCATCTTGAAGCAAAGAAGGGTCCTTTGTGAATCCAATTCACAGGTAGTGGTTTCAATGTTGACTGAGAGGCAGTTGTATGGGGGTAATTGGCGGTTAGCTCTAGTTATTCATCAAATTATTAGTTTCAATGTGTAAGAATTGGCTATGAAGGTAGCCACTGAAGAGCTGGAGGTCTAATAGAAAACACAAGCATAAGATAGATAAAAACAATATGACAAGAATAAACTGTATTATGCCAATGATGTAAATAGAATGTAATGTGCCAAAGTACATAGGAGACCCCTTCATTATATAGCCAAGGTTAGTACATAGAAGGGAATAAGACTATGAAAAGTGTCATAATCTTATGATATGAGACAACTGTGAAAAGCTATCCCTCCACCTAAAGTGGAAAAGTGATAATGTGATAATCACCACAAATGGTGGATCACCCACAAAAGGTGGAGAGGTAATCACATGATGTGTCTATGAAAGGTTGATGGGATAAAGTAATAACATGATAAGTCCACCAAAAGTGGAAATTCTCCAACTACCTCTTATGTGGTCCCTAAGTAAACTTAACTAAGGTGTAATCATGACGTAGGACAAGGTACAACACTTTTAATTACACCAACACCCCCCATTAAGTGTCACTTAGGGAGAATGTACACACAAGCAAACAATGCAAGATGGGTCTCGACAAGTAGGCCATGTTAGGTACACATATAAAAATGCAATGCAATATCTCATAAAGCATAGAAAAGGAGAAAGCCACGTAGGAAAAAACTCCCCCTTGAAAGAGAGAAAAAAAAACAAAAACTACACTCAAAAGATTAGGAGGGAAAAACCTCAAGCGAGGAAAAAGCCCCCCAAAAGAGAGATTGAAGAATTCAAGTGACCTGCTCAAATGAAAGATCCCGCACCCCAAGAGAGCTCACAAATGATGATATATACTCTCAGTGAAGGGTTCAATGAAGATATCTGCAACCTGTTGTGCTATAGGACAATACTACAAATCAATGACGTACTCATGTATCAACTCTCGAATGTAGTTCATATGAATCTCGATGTGTTTGGTCCTTTGATGTTGAATCAAATTCTTCGAGATCTGGATGACACTCTGGTTGTCAAAATGAATGACTGTAGGGCATGGAATAGTGAAGCCAAACTCAGTGAGAATATTCTAAAGCCAAATAGCCTTAGTAGCAGCATTAACAGGTCCTTGATACTCATCCTTAGTCGAAGAAAGAGCAATAGCATGCTGGTTCTTACTCTGCCAACAAATGGGGCTAGAACCAAGATGAAAATTGTAGCCATAAGTGGAATTACGATAATCAAGATCACCAACCCAATTAGAATCTATATATCCCACCAAGGTAATTCCTGTAGTTGCTGCATAGTGAATCCAATGATGATGTGTACCCTATATGTAATGTAAGATGCGTTTGGTTACTTTCCAATGAAGCTCATATGGTTCCTGCATGAAGCGTGAAACCATGCCAACTGCAAAGGAGATATTAGAGTGTGTGTGAATCAAGTAGATGAGTCTTCCAATAAGTTGATGATACAAAGTGGCATTAACAAGTGTAGTAGAAAAATTAGCCTCAAGCTTGACTCTTGAATGAAAGGGAGTCAGAGCAAGCTTACAATCAACCATGTGAAACTGAGCTAGAAGATCAAGAGCATACTTGGGTTGAGAGAGATCCCAAAAGCTGACTGAGTGATCTCAACCTTGAGAAAGTAATGCAAAATGCCCAAGTTAGTCATAGAGAATCTATCCTACAAAGTAGATTTGACACTACTAATGATGGATGAGGTACTCCCTGTAATGATCATGTCATCAACATAGGGCACAAGTAGTAAATGAGAATCATCCTATCACAATATGTAGAAATTCAGATCTAAATGACACCTGGTGAATTCTGCTGAGAGAAGAAAGGAATCCATCTTAGCATACCAAGCCCTAATGACCTATTTGACGCCATAGATAAACTTCCTGAATCTCCAAACCAAAGAAGAATCATGTATGAATCCCTATGGCTACTCCATGTAAATCTTCTCATGAATATCCCCATTAAGAAATGCATTCTTCACATCCATCTAATGTACAACCCAACCATGAGTTGCAACAATAGTAAGTGTCAAGTGAATGGAGTTCATCTTAGCAATGAGTGCAAAGGTCTCCATATAATTAACACCTGGAACTTGTGAGGAACCTTTTGCCACAAGTCGAGCCTTGTATTTATCCAAACCTCCATCCATTGCATACTTGGTCCAATAGATCCACTTACATCGAACCATCTTTCTCCCCTTAGGGAGTGGAAATAATTCCCATGTGTGGTTCCTCATCAAAGAACTATACTCTTCCTCAATTGTTGAATCCCATTCAAGAATTCCTAAAGCCTCCTTAAAGGATTCTGGATTTGAAGCACTAGCAATGTAAGCATGTGAAAACCCTGATGTTGTGAGTGAGTCCTTCAAGTATTTGAAGGATCCCCAACAAGAGAACCTTCTGACTCAAGAGTCTATGGAACCCAAGGAGGTCTAGTAGGAGATGAAGGACAAGGCTCCTCAACTATAAGTGGACATTGTGAAGGTATGATCCTACAAGTCAGAGTTGAGGGAGAATCACCATCTAAGTCAATATCATCGCTTTACACTATGGAGGAAGGAAGAGGAGGATTAGAGGCCAAGCTAGGAGAGCTTTCCTTAAAGTGAAAAATCCTCTCGAGGAATAGCTCACGTGTCTCTGGATCCAAAAGTATATATGCCTTAACACCTTCAAGATATCCAACAAAGATGCAAGTCCTACTTTGAGGTTCCAATGCCTTGCACTTCTCTGGTGGTATGCATGCCCAAGCTGGACAACCAAAAACTATGAAGTGTCTCACAACTGGTTTTCTACCACACTAGGCCTCAAAAGGATTCATACCCTTCAAATCCTTATGGGGAACCCAATTTTGGATGTGTGGTAGAACTGATAGCTTCTACCCAAAATTTTGGACAAGGAGAACAAGCATGAATCATGCAGCTAGCCATCTCCTCAAGGGTCCTATTCTTCCTTTCAACAACACCATTATGTTGTGGAGTGTATGCAACTAAATGTGAAGATCAATCCCCTCGAGAGTACAAAATTCCTCAAGTCTATTGTTCACATATTCCCTTCCATTTTTTGTGCCAAGAATCTTGACTTGCTTCCTTGATTTCTTCTCAACATGAGCCTTGAATGCTATAAATTTTTCAAACACTTCACTCTTGTGAACAAGAAAATAGATCCTTGTGAAGTAGGAGTAGTCATCACTAAAGGTGAGGACATAACAAGCCTTTCTAAATGATGGCATTTGAAATGGACCTGCTATATCAGTGTGAACCAATTGGAAATGGACATTTACGCTAGGGATGGTCCTCTTTTGCACCCAAATACGCTGAATCAATCCAAGCTACATTGGACCGACGATTTCCCTTAAGAGTCAAAAGTGCTAAAAGGAAGCAATCTTTGAAGGGTATTTCTCAAAAATTATGATGCTTACAGACTCTCTGTTCGAGGCTATGGGATCATGTTGGGACCATCTACAAAAACCTCTCTTGGTTTTTTCTATCTCGGAGACGTATTCCTGTGGTGATGACTTTTAAGTGGAGTGAAAGTTTCTAGATGCAAGTAGTGTAAAGTTGCAAAGTGGAGCAAATTTCATTCCGCAACTCATACGACCAAACAGATTGTTCCAACACATCCATATGGGTATGTTTACACTAGGGATGGTTCTCTTTTGCACTGAAATACATCTGTAGTTGAGTTGGTGAGTTACAACATGGTAACATCAATGAAATGTGGAGGCAACAAGATTTAAGGTTGGGTCAAGCTTGCGTAGGTTCTAACAATGCCATCTTTAATTATAATTGTGTTGTTTAAAGCCACCTAGCTCTTGCATTGTAGTGCACCCACCCAATTAACTTTGGAACATTATGCCACCCAAATACCTTTGTTTCCACTACTGTATCAGCATTCTAATACATTGGAAATGACCTTCACATGAGACATTTTACATTTTTGGAAAAAGTGGTGTTTCACCTGTAATTCTATTATATATAAATAGGAGATATTTACCAAACTGGTCTCAACAAGCATACCTGTAGGAGAATTAGGGAAGAAAACGTTGTAGTCTTCATTTAATTATAATAAAATATATAGAATTGTCCCAATAACAGTAACAAAGCATACACCTGGATATAAATGATGCCTATACACAGTTATGACCTTTTTACATTGTTTCACATTTCAAAATTCAAAATTTAAAAAAAAAATTCCTATTGGAGGCATTCAAGGCATAGTCTTCCACATGAGTAGTATGTTCATGATCTGGATTGACAAGCACCTGTACAAACCATCAAGGTAGTAGTTAAACTACATACAATAGAAAAAGAATCTTAGAATGTAAAGATGCTTTAAACTAACAAATCTGTATTGACAATTTGTCACACACCTATTTGTTTGGATCATCATTGTTTTAGTAGGTCTGTCAGATCACTCGCTTGCAAAATATCACAAAAGTTGTCGTTTGAGAAATCTATATTGTCACAACAACAAAAATGCTTAGACTAACAAATCTATATTAATCTAAACAACCTGAATGATGATGAATTGGTAATGCAAACTATAAAAAATGCTCAGAATAACCAATCTATATTATTCTAAATGACCTAATTGATGATGAGATGGTAATGCAAACTATAAAAGACACGTAGAATAATGAATCTATATTATTGCAATCTATCACATACTTCTCTAAAAGGATCAAAGATGGCTATTGTTGCAGTAGGTCCATGATCAATCATTCCAAAAATATCACAAAAGTTGGAAAATGAGAAATCTATATTATCACAATAGAAAAGAGTAACAAATCTATATTAATCTAAACAACCACTAAAATAATCATGACTAAAATTAATGACTAAAATATATGACTAAATAAATGACCAAATCAATGACCAAATCAATGACCAAATCAATGACTAAATCAAATCAATGACTAAATCAATGATAGATATGACTAAAATAGTTTAGTCATAAATTTGGTCAGTTATAAATGACCAGAAATAAACTACTAATGGTCACATGACAAAAATTAGTTATATATATGCAAGTTTTAGTAGTTTATTTAGTCATATATTATTGTTTTTGTACTAGTGTAACCACAACAGATTATTTCATGAAATGGGTGGAAGCTATCCCTCTTCATTCTACAACTGCTTAAATAATTTTTGTTTTGTATTGGAAGACATAATTACTTGCTTTGGGCTTCCTTCTGCAATCGTTTTAGTTAATGGAACTCTGTTAAAGAACAACAAAGTTAAAAAGATTCTTGAAACATTCCATATTCAACATCATTTTTCAACACCATATTATCTACAATCCAATGGACAAGCTAAGAATACTAATCAAATTTTGGAACAAATCCTCAAGAAAACTATCGACAAACATAATAAATATTGGAACATGCAATTATATTATGCACTTCGGGCTTATCGAAAAGGTGTTAGATCATCCACAGGAACTACACCTTATAACCTTGTTTATGGAATTGTTGTGATCATGCCCTTGGAGTTAGAAATTCCTACATTGCGAGTTGCTCTCCAAGACCTTATCAAGGATGAAACTTATAAAGATCAACGAATACACCAACTTGAGATGCTTGACGAATAGTGCATTAACGCTCTTGAACATCTCCACAGTCACATCAAACAATTACAATGAAGACACAACACACAGGTCATCCCTCGATCGATTTCTAAGGGAGATTTTGTTCTTATTGAAAACCAATGCATTACTAGTGTTGATAATAAAGATAAAGATATGTTTAGACCTTACATAGTTGATACTAGTTATGGGTTTGGTGCTTATCTCTTAACATAGCTTGATAGACCACCCCTTAAGGAACCTATTAATTCTATGCATTTGCATTAGTATTATCTCTAATCCCTTTGAATAGTATGATTGATAAAGCAGTGTTGTTTAAAGTTATTTGTTGTTATTCCAAATAACTTTCACATTGCTTCATTCTTGACAACTATTTTATGTGTGTCTTGAACACTAAGGTAATTATTTAAGTTCATTTTATAATTTATTTAGGCTTCATACTATTCACCTTCATGTTATGTTAAGTTAGATGTTTATATCAATATAGGTGTTTTTAATTTAACACATTCTCTTCCAATTAATAATGTTATATCTACATTAAAACTAAAATATGTTTTACACTAGATCAAATTAATCCTGTTTTACACTTTCCCCTTGAGTGTTAAGATGATTCACAATACTTTAAGCTCGTGTAATGAAATCTTGAATAGACTCAACTTCCATCCTCAAATTTTCAAAATCTCTAAGAAAGGTTTGAATTCTTACCAATCTTATTTTATCAAATCATTGGTATACAGTTTGTAGGGCCTCCCATGCATCCTTTGAATTTTCATACCATTTATACGGGGAAAAATTGAAATATCCAATGTAGATTAGATGGCAAATAGAGCTCAATTGTAATTTTTTTCCTCTTTCAACTAGTTCATTGATTTATAGTTAAAGCACTTAACACATTTAGATCTGAAGGTTTTGTGTATCCTCCTTCTACTAATTCCCATAGATCTTGGGATAATAGTAGGGTCTTCATCTTTATACTCCAATGGTCATATTTGTCTCTAATAAATAAAAAAGCTGAAATGGAAAATTATCAAAATTTTCCATTCTAATATTTCTTGGAGAGAACCATTAACCTCTAGCTGCTCGCAAAAAAAACAAAAAAATTGCAACCTACTCTGATACCAATTGAAAGATAATGCTCTAACACCATATTGAATGAATAGAAAAGCTGAAAATAATTTCTGTATATTCAACTATGTAAAAGGAAGTAAACTAAAAATAGTTAACTATAGTAATCCTTAACAAAAAACTCTAGAAAGGTTCAATGATCATGTTGAATATAAACTAAAAATATTTAAGTAGACTTTATCGCTAAAGACACTACATGCTACAATTTATTAACTAAAAAAAGAAAATTGAAGAAAACTACAGTGGAACTAGAGATGACTGAAGTGAATGCATGACAAAAATCATGTCTTCAATATTGCCTCGGCCTATTGAGGAGTCTCAATGTTTATTGATATAATATTGGGCTTTCATCCCTAAGATTTATTTTTATCTATAGTGGATAGACCATCAATCTATAGAGTAGATCAACCTGAATCTTTTTTTAGTGTAAACAATAGTAGATCGCTTAATAATAGTGTTTAATATTAGAATAAAGGAAATCTTCCCTTACAATGAATAAGCCCGCATCTCAGAGAGCTAAGGACTGAAGTATTAGGTCATAAGGATATAAATAGGAGAATGAAGATCCTAATGCAGAGAAGATCTTGAATGAAACCAACCCTCCATTAAAAACTAATTGTAGTCTACATAAAACAAGACCTTTCAACAATTCAAGACTGGAGGATTTTTTACCTCTTACAAAACCCTTTTTAACAAAATAAAGTTGTTTCCATATACAAAGTTTTTTTCCCTTTTCACGGTACTCTTGGATTTTCTTTAGTTTTAGACTTTTAGTTCTCCTTGTAGGATCATTTTTTTCACATGTTGCTTCCTCCATGCAATTTTCCCATAAAATTTTTTGAGCTTAACATTTTAGCAAATTATGTCCTAAATATAGATGATACAATCCAAAACTCGAAATGCATATTCCAAATGAAGGAGCTAAGAACAAAGAAATAATCAAGAGTCATTCCCAAGTACAAAATACCCTAATTACCCTCAATTGATTCAAGGTTTAAAGCATCTTTAAAACAGTAATAAAGCACCCAGATACTGGAAAATAAAAAAACATATAGAAGTAAAAAAAATTGGACACAACTGGTGATGCAAATTCCCTCTAAACAAAATACAGGAAATAAGAGAGTTTGACTTCTAAATTCAATTGGGCTACTTCTAGGGAGGAGGTCTATTCCAAGTATGGTAAATCTTGAATAATCATATTATAAAAAAATTTGTATATGGATATGAATGATCATTATCAGGAATGCAAAAGACAGCTTGCGAAGATTTATCTATAGCAAGCATGCATTAAACTGCCTCTTTTCCTCTCAAAATAAACCACATTATATTCGCGTATTTGATTCAGCTTAAAAAATGAACCCTCGTAATGCAAAAAACCTAACAAGATTCACCCAAGATTTACCATACTAAGGAAAAGAAACAATTAAATTTCAATATAATTACTGCCAATTACATTGATTAAAATTAAAAAATAAATAAAAGGGTAGCTCAGGAAGTACTCTCTATGAGCCAGTAGGTTTTTATTCCTCTACATAAGAATATGATAGGACAATAAAACATAGAACAGTCTCTTAACAAGGCACTCTCTCTATTTGAAAACAATGTCTAAATGCTAAGGCTTTTTCGATAGCAGCGTTTCGACGGTTCAAAGTCTTAAGGAAAATACAGTCTTCCCATAATAGTGATCGAACACCAAAAACGTTAAGGCTGTTTTGGTAGGCAACGTTTCCATGGTTCAAAGTCTTGGAAAATATAGTCTTCTGATAATAGTGATCGAACACCAAAGACGGAACATGTTTCAAGATGGCGAGGAGCAGTGTTGATGAATTTCTCAAGCAACGCTTCTCTGCCTTGATCTAAGCTTGGGCTATGCCAATGGAAGATTATCCTCACATGCTCTACTCCTCTCGGCAACGCATCCCATGCATTTACGTCAACAACCTTATCAAACTCCTTCTCTGGCACACCATCCAACAACACCACAACGGGAGCGCGATGGAGTTCTCTCAACAGGGAAAAAGCACCCAGAAAAACAGGGCCCACAGGTTCGCGCATGTTGCTGGAATTGCCAAGAAAGGCGAGAGTTTGAATTGAGGGCATGGCCTTCACCAATTCCATATACTCTTTCATGCACCCTCTTGCATCAAAGGTAACATGTGCCAAAGTGACTTTGGGTAGCCTTGATCCTATAATTCTCAGCTTTGCTTCACCTATCCTACGCTTCTGCTGTGTGAGGTCATGCCATCCAAAAAAGGAAAAGAAGGCAAACTCTAATTCCAGTGGGGAGGTCAGCGTTGCATACGCGTCCAGCTCCTCAATGCCCAATTTGAAGTGGAATCTGGCATGCTTGAGGCGGGGGCAGGCCTGCAGAAAGGCTGTGTGGACACGTGGCGGGTTGAATAGGGAATAGTGCCAATAATATTCCAGCCTGGGGCAGTTTCTCCCCACAATGTCTAACGTCACCAAGGCCTTGTGCTCTCCTCCTCTCACATATTCCAGCTGCGAGTCCACTTCCAGCCGTTGTAGCTGCTGCTGAGATGAAAGAAACTTGTGGAGGAAGTAACCATGCGCAAGGATGTCCACCACGCGCGGTGTGCCCGCATAGAGGTCGATTTCCGGGTGGGTGGAAAAGGAAAAGTATCCCAGAATGGCGTTCACTGTTTCCTGATTGTATTTGTGGTGGCCGTGAACATCATAGCAGAAACGGAGGCTCACGAGGCGGCTGCGTGAGAAGTGATTGATGAGGCGGTTGGAGATGGATAGCGTCACGCTTTTGAAACACGACATGTCCACCCTACGACGCTGCTCGTATAAATATTTGGCCTGGGATGCCATACCTCTGCAACACGTTATCAAGTTTGCAACATCTTTCAACGATAGCTTTTCCCCTATTTTAATTATTATCTCATTCGGGAGCTCTGCCAACTTCATACCAGTAAGCCTTGGCCTTCTCCTTCCTTCTCTCAATTCGCTCATCCTGCACAAAACCTGAATAAAATCATTCATGTTGATTTCAAGCTTCAGAATCATATTATGCAATTTACGAAATTTACAATTTAAATTTGAGAGAACGCCTGCAGAGCAAGTCTTAATTCATGGGCGGACTTAAACAGCGCACATTAAGCGTCGTGTGCGCTCCTCTTTATAGAAATTGATATTATAATATTAAATATATATATATATATTGATAGTTAGCAATTTATCACCATGACAATTCACAGGGCTAAAAATTAATTGCATAAATTTTTGGTCATTAATTTTCCATCGGTGAATTTTCCTAGAGCCATCATTTACAATGTTTGAGTCAACATCCTTAGGCCATCCCAATACACACACTTCAACAGCCTTAGGCCATCCCAATACATACACTTCCTGCACCTTGCTTTCTTCATTTACTTCTATCCCCACTCTTAGCTACTATCCAAAAGAGTTACAATTGTAGACTGGTTAGACCCACCCGAAACTACCTACAGACACATACTAACAGACCCATTTCACAGATTTTGATTACAAACCAAAAACCAAAAAGGAAACTTGACTGGCTACTTAGGGTTTGCATTAACCTTTATATAATAAAAATAAAAATATATAATATTTTATATAAAAATATGATTTGATCATTTAAGAGAAACAAAGATGGTTGGTTGCATTACATAAATATATTACAAAAAGATGTTACATAACGTAGTTAAAGAAACAGAGAAGGAGAAACAGAGTTAGCAATTAAGGGGGCCCACACTAAGCAGAATAAGGATAAAATTGAGGTGAAAGGCATGAATCAATGGTATCAAACTACCAAATACATAAAACTTAAACTCTAAAGATCCTGATTCAACAATGAAGCACAAATGAACATAGAAACATAAAATAACAAATTAATAATACCATAATTCCTGTGCCATGGTTGAATCACCTTCATTGCTCTTCTTCATTTTGCTTTAGATACTAGCTTGCCCTCAGATTTGTAGTATGCAAGAATATCAAACACAGTGGTTGTAATTAGTCAATTAGTATCAAAATGAAAGGGATAGGTCTATTTTATAGAAAACCAAATTTGAATGAAGGGTCAAGATTAAATGATGGAAATCAATGGATGAGATTGTTTTGAGAAGAAAGAAAATAGGGTTAGGGCTAAAATAGGGTTTAGTTAAGGATGGATGGTGGAGATTAAAAGTTAATAAAACTTTATCAAGGTTGAGATGAGAGATAAGATTTAGCATCGATAGAGAAGCAGTTGGAATAAATTAAATGGCATCAGAAAATTCACGAAAATTCACTGCCATGACAAATTCATCGCAAGGAAAATTCACCACCACGAAAACAAACTTTTAATGTGATGAATGTGGCAATGAATTGAACCAACTTAATGTGATTAATGTGGCGGTGAATTGATCTATCATAGTGTGAATTGTTGACAGTGAATTTTCCTAGAGCCATTTAATTTAGGAGAGATAGTGAATAATTAAATAATAAAAGTAATTATTTAATTATAGAAGAAGAGAGAAAAGTTAACTTTTTAATTAAAATAATTGGAAACAATTATTTAATTAGAAAGTGTTTCAGAAAGAGCAAATTAGTAAATAATTACTAGTGGAGGGGAAATAATTATTTAATTATAATAGGAAAATGTCAATAAATAATTAAACAAATAGAAATTTATTTAATTATATAGTAAAAGGATTAATCACTAATGTAACTAAATAAATATTAATTTATTTAATTAATCAAAAATAAAATATATTAATTAAATAATTAAAATTATTTAATTAATAAAAAAATGATTTTAGAGAATAATTAAATAATAAAAACAAATTATCTTACATATTTTATAAACAAGAATGCATATTTCAGAGATTGAATGAAGATCGTGAGTGTCAAACTCAATATTCAAGGGATTAAATATATACTATAAGTGAATTATATCCATAGTTATTAGTTTTTTCCCAATCTTACAAGCCTTTCAAATATTGCCCAATAAATGCAATCCTACTTTTCAAGTTCTAACTCAGACTCTCTCTCTCTCTAAATATATATATATTATTAATAAATTGCTTTGATAAATTATAACTTACTAAATATAAGAAGGAAATTCTTTTCATGGTAATAAGATTGTATTTAGAGATTTGTGTTTTGAATATTTAAATATATTTTTTATTATGATTGTAGAAATATTATTATATAAAAAAAATAATAAAATAAAATGGATATATATTTATAATTTTTAAATAAACAAAATAAAATAATTTTTAACTAAAAAAATTATATTAATAAAAATGGTTATTCTAATAAAAAAGTAAATAATAATAATAATAAGTGTTTGAATAAATACTAAAACAAAGCAATTCTTTAAATAAATAATACAAATAAAATTAATAAAAAAATTTAATGTAAAATAAAATAACTTTTAGTGAATAAAATATTTTTTAAATAAATAAAATTAGTCAATATATTTAAAATAATATTGTTCTTTAAAAAAAATAAAATTATAATAAATAAATATAAAAAATATATTCATGTGGTCCAATTTGTCTCTATATACATGGAGATAAAATAGAAGGAAGGAAATATTATTATATTTATTAACAAACTAAAATTTTAAAGTCAAAATTAAAAACTTAAAAGTAAATCAAAATTCATTATCATTTATTTAGTATTTTTAATTTTAAAACTTACATTAGTTAATTTTAATATATATTTTTATTTTGTGGTAAATTAATTTGAAAAAAATAAAATAAAATAACAAAATAAATGATGAAGTGTTTGAATGTTTATAATTGTTTTATTCATTCCATAAAAACAATTACCTTCTTAAAATATTTATGAATTTGTTATTTGTGTTAGAATAGATCCACACCTCAAGATATAAAAGCCCAAGTTCTCTAAATTATAACTAAGTCATGCTACAAAGTTAATGTATAGAATATTAGCTTGCACCTTAGCAAGGCGCAAGGGTTATGCCGATAGGAGGGTATACTATGGTAGTGTATGGCCAACACAATATATTATCTTAAATGGTTGAAGTGGTGGAATATTTTAGCTCAACTGGACAAAGTACTTTTGTTGGTAGTTCATGATATACAAAATGCGTGCTATGAAAAGTCAAAATGTTGGGGAGCAATTTTGCAGTGGAACTTTTTTTGTCTTTTGAAAAAATATACAGTACAATTGTTGGTGTTTGAGGGTGAGGGGCTACGATATATGCCATTTGGCTTCAAGGCCTGCAAAGCAAAAGGAATGGAATGGTTAGCTGGGAATATTTTTTGTTGACATGTACAATGATTGCTCCATGTGCAATTTATTATAACACTAATAAAGGGGAAATATTTTTTTTTTTGCCAATAAAATTAAAAATTTACTCAAAGGACATGCACATTGTTGACGGCATGTTTAGTTTTGTAAAAGAGAAATTGTTGATATAAGAAGAAGTAGGAGCGACGTGAGGGAGAAAGGGTAAAGAGTTGTGTACCTTGGCTTTTTAGAGATAGTTGTTGTAATCGGGCTTCCTCTTCTTTTCTCATAATTGTGTATGGGTGGTTATGCATTTTTGAGTATCTCTTTTAAGGAGAACATTGGCTGAATACGAAGGCTGTTCAACGATTTCACTCTGGATATAGCTGTAAATGTTAGTCCTTGTCGTTCTATTTTTCCAATGTCGACAGTTGCTCTGGCAAGCCTTAGGCCTTGGGATTTATGTATGGTAATAGCCCATGCCATTGTGAGCGGAATTTGTCTACGGCTGCCCAATGATACAGGTACTATTGGTAAACTTTTGGGGTCCTTTTCATTCCATGCTGGCCCACTATAATTATCGATCCTTGCCACTACATAAAGTGGAACATCTGGTGGTCTGGAACCAAGGCTATAAACTATCTCAATAACTTCACCAAGAGCTCCATTTATAAGGCCTGCATGTGTCCATATGTTGGTTGTCAGCATGATGCGTTGCCCTATACAAAGCAATACATGCTTTTCAAGTTGTTCATCAGTAGTTGCATTATCTGCTTCAGTCCTGCTGGTAGTTGCAGCACTTATTGCAATTGGACGGTTTAACAATTTTAACATTCTATTGTGAAGTCGAACTAAATCATTGGTAGCAAATAAGTGCATTGAATTGTCGAACATTTCTATTTCGGTAGAGGTGAGATGCTTGTCTGTGCGTGTTTGTAAAAGTTCCCAATCCTCTTGTGATGCTTTTGGATTACGTATGTTTTGCAATAGTTGACGGAATTGCCATTGTTCTGGAGTCTCACCTTGTTGACGAAACACTGTGTCTAAGGTGACAACGGTCGTGAACAGGTCCCATAGTGTTTTTGCATTTGAGTGTGATGTGTAAATAGGCTTGTCCATTACAGGCGGGAGCTGTGCAAGGTCACCAATCAGGATTATTGACACCCCACCGAAATAAAGATGTTGTCGATGCGGGAAGGCCTCACGTAGTCTTGCATCTATCTTCAGTAGCAACTTTGGTCCTATGAAGCTCATCTCATCAATCAATATATATCTTATGTGTTTCATCTCTTCCTGAAATGTTATTAATGATTGTCCTTGCAATGGGTGCATTTCTTTGACAGGGATTCGAAGCATTCAATGTATAGTTGATGCATGTATATTAAATGCAGCAACCCCTGTAGGAGCCAATGTGAGTAGCTGGCTTTGCTGGTGCATATTGTAACTATCAAGTGCTTTTCTTATTCGAGCAATCAAGTATGATTTCCCTGTACCTGCTGTCCCTTGAATAATCATGTACAATGGTTTATTTGAGTGATGCTTGCTATGGTTGATAATATGTGTGAGTGCTAGTTTTTGTTTGGAAGATAATGTATAGTCTGGGACAACATACTTACTTGGAGCATGCCTTTCATGGCTACATGTTTTTTTCATGTTTATGAATTGTGTGGCGATTTCGTGAAGTTCCTGGGGCACTGCAAGTTGTTCCCATTTATAGCTGCTATCAAACTCACGCCTGCCAAGCAGGTCAAGCTCATGTACGTTGATATTGTTTGAGGGGCCCATTTGCAAAAATAATTCCCATTCATTCATTTCAAGTATGCCCCTTGTGTCCACCTCAATTTCGCTATCTGATTCTGCATCGCTGGTGTTTTCGTCTGAGGGGGCGGTGCGGGGGACATGCCATACATCATATTTGGATGCATTCATTTGCTTCCAATTTGCAAGTATTGTATCCTTAGTTATCCCTATGTCAATTTCGAAGCTTCGGAAGTGCTTGTACAGTAGAAGCTCACTCCAACAAAATGTTTCAAACTGGTCTGAGTCCTCGTTTGGGATGGTGTAGAACTTTGGGAAAACATTGACAATCGCTTTGACCTTTCTTTCTTTCCACTTGCATCCCTTGCGACTCGCAGAGTACGTGAAAGACCGTGCAGATTCAAGTAGCGTTGTTGTTTCCAAATCTAGAGGTCGATTAATGTATGAATGAAGGTAGCTAGGCTGTAGATGGCTTTCATGTGGTCCTCTTGCTATTCGATGGAACATTTTTCGGCCAACATTCAAAGACGTAAACGGCCGATTACAAACAATAAGCGGAAGTTTTTGAAGCATATGGCATGTTTCTTGTGCTCCAATATCACGCTCTGCCACGATTTCTGCCATGAACTTTCGGTATGCTGCAAGGGCCGGGACATCTATTTTTTGGGTTGCAGATATTCTTGCTAGCATATCAGTACAAGTCTCAGATGCTCTCTCTGCTTTTGATGCATATTTGGCAATGTATTTCAAAACAACTGCTCGCGAAATGACAGGCTGACAATCTATGTTGGCTCTCCATATTGAAATCATTTCTGGATTGTGTATGTTTAGCCTATCATCATTCCATGCAGGTTCATATTGTTTCATCCCACAATTGTCACATGATAGTGTAGATATAATTTTCTCTTTCCATGGAGCTTTGTATCGACACTCTAGTTTTTTCCCTTTCTTTCGCAAGCATGTCCCCTCTCTACATTTTGTGTGCCTCTGGACACGATTGATGATCTCTTTGTAGTCATGAGAGGGGTCTGTAGCAAATATACCTGTTGTGTCGAGTAGGCAAGGATCATCTTGGAAAGATCAAAAAATCAAGTTGTCTCTTGCTGATGCAGGACGGGGGTTCCAAGCACTGACATACTTGTCAAAGAATTTCCTTGCCTGTTCAACAGCAACACTATCATCCCAATCAAGTATATCCATGTTTGGTGCATCATGGAGCCAAAGGAAACCATGTACATGTGCGGTGCCGCGGTGCTGCCACTCATACCTGTACCAGTAATCTTTTGCGTTGAGGAGTTTCTCAATAACCTCTTCACGAAACATTGTGAATCGTTGATGCAAGTATAATGATGTGGTGTGGGGGTTGTTGACTACATTTTCTAAACGTTGTTTATTTGTTTGCATTCCTACCGGTACACCATCTGAGATCAAACATTGCAGGTCCGGCCACTTTGTGTCAGCTGCACTTAATGTGAAGAATAGAGTGGGAGACCCTATTTGGCTGATCATATTTGTTAGCTCAGCACGACACTTGTTCCAATATGGTCTTGTACCCCGCATTGAAGAGCCAAAGTGCATGAGCTCTTGAGCTAATTGTGTGTCAGGTAAGTTTTTCAAGTGTGCTCGGAGGTCCTCAATAGTGGTTGGCATGTTTTCTTCTGCATTTTTTTTAATGAAAACTGCAGCAAGCCCTGGCTACGATGGCGCATCATAAGATTAAGCATGAAATATCAGAACCTTGGATGCCTTCCAAATCTATGGTCATGAAATCTCATTAAGTGGAGTGCATACTCATGCATCTGTACTTCCCTAATTCATGGTTGCATTTGTAGTGCAACTCCAGTTGGAAAGAGTGTTGGAAATACCATATCAGGCAACCTCTCAGTATTGTATTCATTTATTGGTGATGAGTTTATTTCAAGCCAGTCTATAATGTTGTTAGTGTTGTCATCAAGGTCTAATGTTCTCTTAATAATTTCTAACTCACGGCATCTATTTGGAAGTCTAGCCATAAATGACGATGTGTGTACTGTGCTGCGTTCAATATCATCCCCATCAGAGTCAATTTCATTATTTTGAACCACCGTGTCTTCACTGGTTTCAACGGTGTGTAGCATATTCATTATGTTTGTTCTTGCTTCAGGAAATTGCTCTAAGTGCTCAAAATTAATTGCAACATCATGATAGTACGGGTCATATTTGACTTTGTATTGCAACGCATCTCTGATATGACTTCTACTGACATAACAATCATAATAATGACCTTCTACATGTAATCTTCGAACTATGAGAACATCCAACTCTTGTATTCTTCGTGGAAGAACTTTTGAAATGTCGGTGATATCTTGTGGGAAGCTGATCGTGTGGCCACTATATCTATACTGGCCTCCAAGAGTGTGGGTGACTTGTAGTACTGGGCTGACTCTGGCAATGAGCATTTCCTCCACTTGGGTGAGTCTTTTCAAAACAAATGGTTGCTCTCCTGGGTCCATGTTGTTGAGTGCAGAGAACCGATGGATGCCTCTCTCAGCGAAACATCTTTTACAAGTTGCATTAGAACCTGATGAGTGGACAAGCATGCCTGGGTAACATTCCTTGCATACAATGCATGTTTTTCGGTTGGACAGTGCATCTATTCTCTGACGAAATTTTTTCATTGCCATCATGAAGTTATCATTGTCATTGCATATTGTTCCATGTTGATGTAGGCATGTTTGTTTCTGTAAAGAGCTATTGTGCTTTTCTGCATTTATTTCCTCTCTATGATGCTTATAGTAAGCTCGACTTCTCTCACAGTCTTGCATTCTTCGGGCTTCTGTTTGTTGGGGGCTATTTTGACTCTCATGCAATCTTTTTTGTCGCCTTCGAGTAGCTATCTCTTCTCTATGGCGAGCATAGTAGGCCCGATTTCTTTCTCGGTTTTTTTGTCTTCTTACCTCCTTATTATATGGGTCACTTGCATTGTTCCCTGTTGAGGAGTCTGCCATATGCGGGTCTGGACATAGCAGGGTAGATCAGGAATACGAGCATAGCAAAACAAGATGAAACCAAAATGCTTGCATAGCCAAAATGTAGATGAAAATGTAAAGATACTCCTCATTGGTTCGCGAATGCATGTTGCAATACGAGAAAGAACAAAATTTGGAGGTAGTAGACAAAGGTGCATCTGTAAGCTTGTAAATGAACATGGGCATTTTTTTTTAAATAAAGGAAAACAATATTTTACATATTTGTATCCATTTAAAGGCATTAACATGGTAGTTTTTTAGATAAAAAATAAATTGACATAGTTCTTTACAACATGAGTTTTTTTTTGCGAAGCATACCATCCATAGTCATACTACACTTGTAAAGAGAGCGTGGCAACTATATTAGGCTATGTAGTATGGCTACAGCGATCCTTAGAGTTGCACAACCAGCTCTGGTACAACATCGGGTTCAATGGGGGGAGAAGCCTTTACATTGCACATTTCTTGGATATTTTTAAGCAAAAAGCTATTCTCTTCAATGTAATCTAGTTGTTCGACCCTGGCAATGGTTGCTTTTAAGCGTTCCTCTGCATTGTACATTTCAAGGTTACAACGCAGTGTGAATACATAATGTTTGTTCAAGACACTCTTAATCACCTCCTCCACATTTCTATCAGCAGCTTGATCAAATTGTAGATTGTAGAGTTTGTCTGCAAGGCATGCCCATGAGTTGTGTCGCCCCTTCGTCGAATGTGATTGCCCATATTATATTTGTGTGGTCCTGCAACTTGACTTGAAGTATATATCTATAGTCACAGGTGTCAATTATTGCATTACATTTTCCACAAAACCACTTTCCATCATTTGTCTGTGATAGTCTTTTCTTACAAGGCCTGTTACTTGAGCGGGAAGGGCATGCTGGATAACAGAATGAGTCAGTTTTTATGAATCGTGTTGTTGCCACCAACATGCACTGTAGAGGGTGTGTTGTATTTCGAGCCTCTTCACGAATGGCATTGATCGTAAGCCTTCTAGTAGGTGGGGGCATGTGAAAGGAGCTAGTAGACAAACCCTGAATTGTACTATCTTTTTCTTTAAACCATGTTTTAATCCGTTCTGACTCTTCTATTTGAGGGTCTATCAATAGTCTTGTAGTGGATGAGGTGCTGATCACCTTTCCATTGAATTCGGACACATGACCATTCATAATTGCGAGAACTGGAGATTCACGCATGAGGTATTTCTCTTGCAGCAGTGCACCCTCCTTTTCGGCGGACGAGCCCCATAAAGTAACATTTATATTTGTGTTGGACATGTCAATAATTGTTAAAGTCCATCGTGTGACCTCTGTCTCATCTCTTCTCCTGATGGTGGTGCATGGATGTACACAAGTGACAATTCCAATTGCATCAACATTCGAACCGTTGCTTTTGCTCATCAATGCATTGAGGGGTGTGAAAGAGAATTGCTCTTTAGGGATGGAATCATCATCTTCACAGAGGGAAACCCTTGAGTCATGGTTAAGAGAAATTTCCAACCCACTATTAAGCTTGTTATAGACTCTATTAGCAGGGCGAACCGTGCCTCCAGACAATGTGTATGTAGCTCCTGCGATAATTTTATCACAATGGGTGTGAGCTGCTTCATTGAATCATGTCACATGTGTCTCTGTTCCTTCACAATCTATGATATCAAAGGTGAAGATATGGCCACTTCCTTTCTGTGTGGTGTAGCTACGTATTTCAGATTTCACAGTTACACGACCTTTAACAGTCCACCTTGGCTGAAATGGATTCAAGTTTTTGATAGGCGTTACTGTCAATGGTGCCTCCTTCGGCAGGATCGGGTTGACACCAAATAGGAGACGTCGAGGAGGCAGTCTTTCAGGAAGGCAAGGGTTTTTTGAAGATGTGGCCAAGCTAGAGGATTCTCCTATTGAGCGCCCAAGTTGTTGAAGGTCTTCTGTGCATAGGAAAACTGGCTCCCCAACAATAGCATGTGTTGTGTGCACAACTTCAAGGTCGACAATAACAATCCACCTTAATATTTAAAGCAAGACAAAGTATAAGTAACAAAATCTAAGAGGAGAGTAAGTCTCACGTAGTCTTGTGCGGTATAGAAATTAGTTCATAAACATACCGTGTGCTACCTGTTTGAGGACAACTGTATCTTTTCAATTGCACGATGGAGCTAGGTGCAAGCACATTGGATTATATGAAGGAGTTGTACTTAGTTGGTAATGATGCTTTGTGCTTGTGCACACCATCAAAGATTTCCAACCTATATCGATTGATGTGTGTATATTCAAAGCCAAAACTTGAGATAGCTATGACTTGGACATGAGGTTCCAAAGCGACATTTCCTCCATGCATCAATCTAATTGCATCTGGAGTCAATAAGCTTGCCATGGTGCAAGGCAAGGAGAGAATCCTGCACAAATGTATTGGATGTAAGGCGCTTGTGCGAAGAAGTCAATAGAACAACCCTTCCATCAAACTATAGCAACTTATTGGTAGATAAAGTTGAGTAGTCCAAAGAAGAGCCAAGCAACTAAATTGAAACGGGTGCAAGTAGCAACACGGCTAGAAAAAATTTAGTTATGCACATTTTTTATGAACATCTACCTCATTATGTGGAGCGAGGAAAGGAAAAATAGATACTCTCTATGCAATTTATTATCAGCTATACTAATTTTTAGTTAGTTGCATACATGGAATATGTATAGTTTTGATTGCAATAGCTCAAAGATACATGTGTATAGTTCAATTAGAATAGATTCAAGATACATGAAGTCAAGAAGACAAAAAATATGTAGAAACATCGAGTCAACTGCCATATTGGTTGATGCATATGTACAATAGAAAGGACCAAAGGGAAAAGTAGTAATTATTGATGCAAACATTAGAGGACATTCTTTCCAACGCATAGTGGAGTTACCAACACCGGATATAAGGTTTAACTACTTTGTTGAAAGTAAAGGAGTTCACATAATAGGAAATTGCCTATAGTAGTCTTGTATGGCCAACACAATTTAGTTCATGATATACAAAATGCGTGCTATGAAAATCCAAAATTTTGGTGAGCAATTTTGCAGTGGAACTTTTTTGTTTTTGAAAAAATATACAATACAATTGTTGGTGTTTGAGGGTGAGGGGCTACGATATATGCCATTTGGCTTCAATGCCTGCAAAGCAAAAGGAATGGAATGGTTAAATTTGCAGAATATTTTGTTGGCTTATGTACAATGTTAGTACACCCTCCTACTCGGCAAATGCTTAGATGTTGGCCTTGCAGCTAGTTTACTGGCTCTAAGGATATTTGTGGTCATACTACATGGCCTAATATAGTTGCCACGCTCTCTTTACAAGTGTAGTATGACTATGGATGGTATGCTTCACAAAAAAAAACTCATGTTGTAAAGAACTATGTCAATTTATTTTTTATCTAAAAAACTACCATGTTAATGCCCTTAAATGGATACAAATATGTAAAATATTGTTTTCCTTTATTCAAAAAAAAATGCCCATGTTCATTTACAAGCTTACAGATGCACCTTTGTCTACTACCTCCAAATTTTGTTAGTTTCTCATTGTTACAGCATTGATGAACCAATGTGAAGTATCTTCATCTTCTGTTTTGGTTGTATAATGTCTATTAACCCTAAACTTGACAGCAAACCTAAATGTAACCCTAATCCTAATGCTAACCCTAACCCTAAGTTTGATGCTCTCTCTCTCTCTCTCTATATATATATATATATATATATATACATGCTAGAGATATAGTTAGGGTTAGGGTAAAGAGATATATCTTTGAATTATGTATTTGATTTTTTGATTTTTTTTCTTAGATCATAATCCACCAAATAACAATAACAGTATTTATTGATAGTAATGTTATTAGTATACCACCAATTAACAACAATGTTTTTTATTTATGAAATAATATTACTAAATATAATGTGTACCATTAATTGTATCCCATTACTATACTACCCTTTTTTTGTTTGTATTAATTACAAATTTCACCACTATAATTATTATTAATTCTTTCTACGATAGTACGAATATTTTACTCAAAAGTCAAATATTCCTTAATACCAAGATTTCACATTTTATTTTATTTTATTTTTATACATGGGGTAAAATCCCTTGAGTATTCACATTTCCAACGTACAGTAATAGTATTTTTTTCTTTACCTCAGTCTAAACATAAATAATATTATCCCAAACATATAACTCTTTGAAAATGGCCACCATATACTCTTTAAAATAGCCAATTTAATCACTGGTAATATTATTAATTATCTCACCAAACAGTATAGCTAAATCATTAAGCTTATACTTATGCTAATGTTTAAACTGAGTTTAATGTCAATTTAGCTTACTAAAATTACTTCTATCTATATAAAAAAAAGGTTGGCAGTTTTAGGTTATTTGAATGTTTTTTGAAAGATTTTTTAGTTGGAGCCTATCAATCAACACAAAAGTCCTCTTAATTGATATTTATAATAAACACAATTTGGAATTGGCTATCAATCCCAAACTCCTATTTAGCTTATTAACTTATTCCTAGCTGTGTGATTTAGGGGACCATTTTTTTACTCTAGAACTATTCATTTACAAACCCGACAATTTTTTATTTTTTTCACAACATACATTAGCAACCTAACACTTTCGCAGTGGCCCACCATTATACAATACAACTCCTAAGCCTATCACTATATTGGTAATAATACATTTGAATGAGGTACAACTCAAGGTTTAATTAGCGATGGGTTCATGTTGGGTGACTCCTTATAGACGAGTTTCTTGGAGGGTAAAAATCAAATTCCTTCCAACGACTTAAATGTCTAAGTTTGGACAATTTAGTTTACTACAAGAATGGTTGACTCTAAAATAGTTATTTTAATATTCGTGTTGGGGGGGGGGGGCAACTTAAGAATCTCTACATCCAAAATACTTAGATGTAACTGACTTGTTCTTTTTGGGTGCAACTTATTATTAAATCTTTCAAATCTAGCATGAGCCCCAAATAACATTTATTAATTGAATAATTTAGGCTTTGCATATAAGGCATTGCATAATGGGCTAGGTAGATTAAATAATTATTCTAGGCTGGGTTTCTACCCAACAACATGGTGATGATTTAATATAAAGTGTTTTGCTAGAGGCTACTAAACCATATTTAAAAAAATCACGTAAAATAACTATTTCACAAAACATTACTTTATAGGGTATGTGCAAACTAACTGAGCAATGAGTCCAAAAAGTTGGATAAGGTAATTAGCTTAAATTCGACAAAGCTATTATAGTTAAGAGGGTTGAGAATATGCAATATCCATATTTTACAAAAGGGCAAGAAAAATACAACTAACAATTATTAATCCTCTCTTTACAATGACAATGTTAATATCTTAATACTTCTCTTTATAATAATATTTCCTTAATATTAACAATGTTAAACTCAAAATAAAATATCTCTTTCCTATATACAATGTCTTTATTTATTTAACTAACTACTTATTCATCCCCTATATATATATATATATAATTACATCAATGATGAATACTATAATTAATTAATAACAGTATTTACTTCTATCTTCTAAATTTATTTACTATAGAATGGGAAATTTCCTTTCTTTTAAAGAAAATTCGATTCTACCTAATTCTTTACCCTTTCTTTCAAAAAACAAAATTAATCCTTTTTAGTTTAGATACTTCCCTTCTTCACGGGATGCGGGAACATATCCTTCTTTTATTTATTGTTGTCATTATTTAAATGACTGAAGGAAATGGGGTCATATTTTTATTTATCTTTGATTAGTTTATTTGATATTTTAATCAAAGCTTTGAGATCAAATCTCTAATTTTCCTTTTTGATTGATTTATCTTTCTGATCAAATATGTTTATCTCTTTATTTAATTCATCTTTACTTTATTCAAATATTTGAATTATCTTTTACATTTGGTCTTTTAATTTGTTTAAATATTTGATTAGTTTTTTTGATATGTTAATCAAATCTTTGCGATAAAATCTTTTTATTTATTTATTTCATCTTTTAGTTTATTCAAATATTTGAATTATCTTTTATTTTGATTTATTTATTTGATCTTTAATTTATTTATGATAAGGTTTTTTATTTCATCTTTTTGATTTGTCTTTGTAATTCTTATTTATTTACTTTATTTCTAGGTTTTCTATGGTAAATATATATTTATATCTTTGTGATTTATGTTTGATTTTTCCTTTTGATCA